>JALBZB010000402.1:0-29142 GCA_038050625.1 Pythium sp. MPC-2022a
TATATTTGATATATTTTTATGCGATTTTCCGTGACGGTATTCTGAAGGAGAACTGTACGGTAGTTGTTCTTTTCTAGAATCCACGCGTCGAATTCCGCTACTACTTCCATGGTTGGGACAAAATATCCTGCTGCTTTGATAGACAGATGCGAAACACAACAGGCTTGCGCTAAGAAAAAAGAATTCGCTTATGATATTGAAGCCTCTAGTCAAATTCATGGTATTCCGTCGTGAGATTTGAACGATGACCTCAACAGGAATTGTTTGTTACTCGAATCGTGGACTCTGATGTTTTGATAACGTTTTGACAGCCTCACGAGCAGTGCGTGTGAAAGGACGGGAGTACACAAAATAACTTGTGTACTCGCGACTATTTTCAAGGAGGCACATCGTGAGCGAGTGTCATGTTTTTCACTACTGCAGTCAGGGCACCTATCCGTCTCGAATGGAGATAAGGCTAACAAGTATCCGCCTGTGTCAAGTCTGCGTTGGCTCTGAACTGCGCGAGAACTGGTGTGTTGCAGCACTTGCCAATTGCGTCGGGTTCGGAGCGAGAGCGTTTCAAGTCGTTGGAGATTATATGAACTGCGAAGTAGGTGGTTGGCACCCTTCCTGGACGAGGAGGTCCGCGCCGAGAGCACAAAGCAGTGTGGAAATTAGTTGACTTGGGGTTTTGATAGCATCAAACACAAGCGCATTGATATCAAAGTACAAAAGGCATCAATTCAAATCTGCTTGCACTTCTTAAATTACTTCCGAGTGCAAATACTGTATGGCGCTTCTTGGAAACTCGCAGTACTACACAAGGGTGTTGCACCATTTTCAAACCTCAGCAATACTTATTGAAGAGTTTTCTCATTCTTGGTCGTCTTGTTCGCTCGACTCACTCGACTTACTCGACATCCCCAGAAATAAAACCTAGAGCTCGATCGACACGGCGCGCTGCAAACTCGGCGCGATGATGCTCTTGAGCGTGAACGCGACCTGCATGGACGTCGGCCGCTGGTCCGGGTCCAGCTGCGTGCACGACAGGATCAGCTCACGCATCTTGAGTGGGCAGTCGTCGCGCAGCTGCACACGGATCTTGCCCAAGCGCACGTTCTGCGCGATCTGCATGGGCGGCAGTCGCTCGCCATCCTCATTCTTCACGTGCGCGAAAGGCACTTCACAGGTGTCAATTTCGGAGAACAGCACGCCTAGCGAGTATATGTCCGCCTGCTCCGAGTACTTCTTGCCCTCGATGATCTCGGGCGCCGTCCAGAGCAGTGTGCCCACCCCCGAGGTCATGGTCTCGTTGATCGTCGTCTTGCGGCTCACCCCGAAATCGCTCAGCTTGGCGTGCATCTGGCGGTTCAGTAGCACGTTCTTGGACTTGAGGTCGCGATGAACGACCACGGGACGCAGGCAGTGCAGGTACACGAGCCCCTCGGCGACATCCATGGCGATCGAGATCTTCTCCTTGTTCCACGACAGCTTGTGCTTGCTCTTCTTGAGCACTTCGTCCAAGTCGCCAAACTCCATGTACTCGACGACCGCGCAGAGCTCCTCCATGCGACTCCAGCTCACACCCACAAATGCCACGATGTTCGGGTGCTGCAGGATCGCCATGAGCTGGATCTCGGCGGCGAACTGCTCGATCGCGCTCTTGAACATACGCTTCTCCGGCAGCAGGCACTTGATCGCGACGTGGCTCGTCTCGAACTGGCCGAGCCACACTTCCCCGAACGCACCTTTCGAGAGAGACCGCAGGAACGTGAGCTCATCGTATGCGATGTGCTTGGGCACCAGCAGCGGGTCGTCGAGGAACCCGCTCAGTACCTTGGAGTCTTTGCAGAAATCGTCGATTGACTTGCTGCGCAGTAGCGTCGGGTTGTCCGTCGCGGTGGTGGCCGTCGCCGTGCCGCCGAGGGGGAAGAGCACCGAGCCGAAGAAGCCCGTGTTGCGCAGCCGCTGGCTCATGCCGGCGAGCAGTGAGCGGCCGTTGCTCCATCCGCGGTTGATGCTCTGCTGCGGTTCGTTCGGCTGGTTACTCCTGTTGTAATTGTTGTTGTTGTTGTTGTTATTCCCGCTCAAGTAGCTCGGTCGCCCAATGTCCTTGTTCTTCTTGCGGATGCGGCGCGGCAGCGTCCCTTCGTCCCGGAGCGGCGCGGAGCCATCTGTACCAGACGCCGCAGCATGACGCCGGCGCCGCCAGAGCCAGAGCGCCACGCCCGCGGCGAGTAGCACCGTGACCACGCAGAGCACGATCACGACCACCAGCATGCTACTGCTATCCGAGGCGGTGGCGGCGACCTGCACGTCCACGGCGACGACGCGCGTGACGCCGTGGACGCAGATCACAAGTAGCAGCAGCAGCAGCATCAAAGTCGACGGTACTACCAGCAGGCGCATGGTGGACAGATGGTGGTGCTTCGTGGGCTAGTGGATTGGATGGGGGATCAATGGAGCTGCTCGACTAATGAGCTCACGCGACGCTCGCCATATGCCAATAAATGATAAAGTCTGCCATTTGATTTGATAGGCAAGGCCAGTTCGCGTTTTTTGTGTCACCCACGTTTTGTTTCCAACAAAATTTTGTTGAACCCATAGTTATAAACAGGGTATTGTTTGTCAAAGGCAATTACTATCATCATCTTACTACTGATTGTAAAGGAAACATGAATCGATTTAAAAGGGTTATTATTATAAATGATGAGAGTGATTTATCATTCGTACTTGAACGGAGCGGCTCCGACATTATTTCGTACTTAAAAGCATGCTCTGTTGTAATTCGTACTTACTATGAGCATTGGGTTCACATTTGTTCACGATCATTGCACTCCACATCTCCAACATGGACGACGCCTCGTCAAGCCAAGCACCTCGACCACGACTTGCCGATGATCCAGGCGTCCACTTACGCGCTCAGCTCTATGGCGACCAGGTGACTAGTTGATTGTACTTTTCGTCACTGCTCTCTTTACTGTACTCTTCATTCTAATACGTCTCTTTCGTATGCTGTCAAACGAGCAGCTCCTAAGCCGCTCGCAGAAAAACGATCCGCAATGGCGCACGACGGTCAGTACGCTGCAGAGCCTCGACCGCGTGCACAAGGTCCGTACTAGATGACGCTCTGTAGCACATAAGTCGTTCGATAGCGGCTGAGTAACGATAGCGCTGCTTTGTGTGCCATGATCGCCAACTAGTTGGGGGAGACGCGGCGTCGACTGGAGAACGCCATGTTTGCTCTCGTGCTCGTTGCGATCTGCTGCGTGATGGTCGAGAGCGAGCTGCTGTGGACCCAAGTACAGAAAAGCGGTGAAGTGCTGCCAGCAAGCGGTCCTGTTGTCGGTAATGATGGGTCTACGATCGAGTACTCTGTAGCGTTTGTGGTGCTCAAGTGCGTGCTGTCGATCACGACGGTCACGCTTGTTGGGGCACTCGTGCTTCGCTATCGTACGTATTTACTATGGTAATTCGATAGCGGCGGCTACAAAACCAGTAGTTACTGTTATGTTGACTACCGTGAACTGATGGCTTGGTCTTTATTGCGATGTCTGTCTAATTGGCTGATTAGGCGTCGTGTGCAAGATTCTGGTCGAGACCAAGCAGCTCAGCGCGCGAGCCAAGTTCTTCCACTCGTCGTCGGGTTTACTAGCGTATGTTGATCTTCATATCCTGATTAGCAAGTGATGAATGTCCTTGATAATTTTTTAGGCTAGTCTAACAACCTGATTGATCTGCTGTATTTCTTGGATCTGCTGCATTTCTTGGAACCCACAGACCGTTCCTCGCTGAGCTCTTCGTGTGCGCGTTCCACGTCCCGCCCTTCGCCTCCAGTGCCTTGACGCTCGCGTGGCAGCGAACAAACAATTTTTACTTGGACCAACTAGGTACGTCCCTCCCAACTTGTTCAGTGATATACGAAGACACCCTAGTTCTTATGGAATTTCCTACTTGGAACCCAGACGTGCTTGTGTTGCTCCGCGTCTACTTGCTCGGTCGCTTCCTCCGCAATTGGCTCGGCTTCAATGCGTCGGCGTACTACGTGCACCTCATCGGCGCGTTCCACCGCGTGGACGTCATGTCAATCTGGTTCACGACCAAGTACACGTTCCAGAGATTCCCGTTCCTGTCGACCATGGCGGCGCTCTTCATCGACTGGATCCTTACGTCCGCGGCCCTGAACTTTCTCGAACGGTACATCACATTCTGCGTCTATCAGTCTAGGTATATTGGTGAATTCTGGTTCCTCCTAACTCGTTGCTAACACTGTAGGGGCAGCAATGACAAGCTCACGAACGTGAACGAAGCCATCTGGCTCACGATCGTGACGATGACGAGCGTCGGATACGGCGAGATCGCGCCGCAGACACTCGGCGGGAAGCTCACGATCGTGTTTGGCGCGATCGTCGGTGGCACCGTCATCACGTGTCTGCTGCGCGTGATGCTCATCGACGCACTGCTCGTGACACCTCAGGAGAAGATCGTGCTTGACGTCGTGGACTTCCACCAGTTTGTGCGCAAACAGAAAGACGCCGCGGCATTCCTTATCCAGCAAGCCTGGAAATGGCACAAGGACCAGCACAAGAGTGACAACAGCCAGTACAAGCACCGCGTGTATGCGGCAGCTGACACGTTTCGATTGTTGCGGTTTACCCAACCGAGCATGCTGGTCGATTCGTCTATTCCAACAGCTACGGGCAAGGGGTACGCAAGCTATAATACTATTTCGCTGACGAAGCAGATGGAGAGTTTCCATGACCAGATGAAGGCTCGACGCGACCCCGCGCTCCACCAGCTGCACGCGACCGCTCAGCTCTTCCGGAACATCGCGGCGACTTCACTGGAATAGAAATGCGCCTTTCGCTTCCGCTTCTGATGTGAGTTCTGGTTCTGGTTCTCTCCTGTTGTTCGCTGCTGGTTCTTGAATTTGGTTCGCGCGTGTTTCGCCTGCACTTTGACCTTGTGCGCGAGCGCCGCCTCGAGCGCTTCGACGTGCTCGTACAGAAAATCCACGAGCTCGTTCGAGTCCATCCCGGCGGGGAGCAGGATGCCCATGCCTTCCTCAGGGAGCTCTTCGTCCCAAACCACCTGCGGCTTCTCGAGCTCCTCCTCGATACTCACGAGCAGTGTAATCTTGTTCCACACGAGACTGTGCAGCCGCAGCTCCATGAAGTGCATGAGCAGAAAGTTCGCGAGCCAGTTGAACACGATCTGCTTCTGCTCGAGCGTCTCGAGCTTGGGCAGACACACGCGCTCTGAGATCAGGCTCATGAGCACCGCATGCTGAGCAGCTACACACAACAATAACAATAATATGGAGGATTACTACTCGGACAGCAACTCAATACTGGTCATATCATAGCAACAACATACTCGGCCCGTCTTCCATGCCGGTGGTGGTCGTGAACACGATGTTCTTCTCCTTGGTGAGCATCTCGTGGAACATCTGGTCGAACCGCTCGTGCTCCTTGTGCTGCTGTCGGTTGTGCGCTGCCACATGCACGCCATGCTGGTACTCAATCGAGTCTTCCTCTGCAAGCCAGAGCGCCAATTGAGTGGACCGCGTTGTCCCATCCTCCAGCTCGGCGACCAGCGGGATGGCGGCGACCTGGAAGAGGTCCTGTAGGATGCGCTTCGTGGTGCGCTGCCACTCGCGTGCGAAAGGTGACTGAAGCGCGGCGCTCGGGTCTTGAGTGCGTGAGGATGCCCGCGCAGAGTTGACAAGCGTGCGGCGCACTAATGTCCCAGGGACTTCGATCACATACTGCACCGGCGTCAGTCCAGGAGCTACACTCGCGGCGGTGTCGTTATCCTCCTGCTGTTGCTCGTGCTCGATTGGGATGTGAAACAGCAACGGGAACCGGATCGGCGCGCTCGCGTCGTCGCTGCGAGCCGTGGCCATTGAGAGCACCTGCTTGCGCGCGTTGTATGTGTCGTTGTTGCAGCCAAAGCCCGCGAGCTCGAGGAACTGGTTGAGCTGCTTCATCGCCTGCTCGTTCTCCTGCGCGAGCGCCGCTGAGTGGCGCTGGATCGTGTCGGGATGCAGCCGCAGCAACAGCGGAGAGACGTACTGCGTCAGATTCAGCCCCTTATTGTTCTTGCTGCTGTTGTTGGCATTGGTAGCGAAGCAGCGTAGCCGCCATGGCGTACCATGCTGCTGTAGATGAAGAGCTCTTCGTGGCAGCATGCTTGCTTTGGTTGATGCTTGTTTGGTGTTGGTGTGGATTGATTATGCCTTTTTGACTGGTTTTCTGACGAGATAGTTGATACCCTTCTTCTATTGGTCGAAAATGAGCTTGTGGGAGCATGTGATTGGCTGGAAGTGGTTTATTAGGTTAGAGTTGCCCATTTTGGACGATAACTTCACAAAAAATGGACAGTTTGTAGTTTGTTGTTGTTGTTGCGAAGACCTCCATTTCAACGGAGCATTGGCGTATGTGGCGCCACGCACTGAAAAGAGACGACGCGTTCGTTATCGCATGCGCGTCTGCTGCAGTGGCAGCGCGGGCACTTGAGGGTGGCAGGAATTCGTGGCGTGGAGCGCTGAAGCCACAAACAAAGCAACTAAAAGTGGGATGGCGGAACTGATTTTGTAGAATTGTTGGCTTTAAATTGCATGTAACTTACCATTTCTCGCCCAATTTTTGGCCTCCAAGATCATGGGGTTTGTTGGCGAGCAAGGAAGATGGATTATTGCGGCACTTGGCGTGTGTACCAAGTGCATGCAAGTATCTCAACATTTAAACGAACATAAATACCCGCGTAGACTCACTCTTGATCCGCGCAGTTTGAGGTTTCTATATCCGGAATCCGAAAGTGGTGACCAAAACATTAGGATTTTTGGTCCTCGTGAGCGAAATGAGTTCATCGATCGAGATGATCGATCCGCAAGTCTACAACAATCAGTGTTTTCCGTTGACAGGAAATCTTTCACGGTACTCGTAGCATTGCCTCGTTCTCCACCTTCAACGGCAACCAAATCCAAAGCTTTCTATAACGCTACTGCTGTTGACCCACAAAACACAAAATGTCAGTGCCGTTGTATAGCATTATTGTGTGGCCAACGCCAACTGGACCATTTCTGTGAAATGTCGTAATTTATCCGTTTTATATTGCGTCATTCACGCACTCCCAAGCATGATTTGGTTACCGACTCCCTCCCAATTTCCCTTCCATCCTCCTTGATTGTCCTTTGCTTGGCTCTCTCTCTCTCTCACACACACTCTCTCTATTCTCCGATCCGATAGCTTTTCGGTTCTTTACCCCACCGTTCGTCTTCTTGAGCTCACTTTAGCAGTCTCTCTCAGGTTCACACTCGCCACACACTATTTCACACAAAATGGCGACCAGGTTACAAAGAAGGCTCTTAGTCATGCTCCTGGTGAGCGTCTTCCTTGCGTTGCAACTGGCCGATCATCTCACGAGCGCAGCGGATGTCGGCGACATTGAGACCCAGATCCAGACCCAGAAAGTCAGCGGGCATGACGAGAGCGTCGGTGCCAGATCGCTCCAGACCAACGGTACCAAGCAGACCCAGACACAGGTGCTCAGCAAGATCCGCTCACGGCCGTTCATGCTGCTCGCATCCTCCAACTCTTTGAGCTCGTCGTCGGATGCAGTGGTCGCTGCTGTGATCGCGCCGAGGTTCCTGGTCACGATGGTCGACTGGATCGCAGTAGCAGACGTTGACCTATCGGTTGCAGTATCAGCTGAGGAGACGATCCCAGTCAAGAAGGTCTGGTTCGAGCGCGATTTCAGTTCCAACCCAGATATCCCAGGCGACGATTCCAGTAGATCAAGTATGTTTGCTGTCGTAGAGCTCGAGCGAGAGGCGCCATTCGATGTGGAATTATCAGCATCGCTGCTAGCACCCGAGAGCGCTCTTCAGGTGGTGTACTTGGATCCTTTCCTGCTCAGCACAAATGAGGAGCTACAGAGCCTGCCAGGTATCGTAACGTCGAATGGCGAGTGTGAGCTGAGCTTTCGCAGTGATGCGACAACAACAGTTGGCGACAGCGACGCGTTCTGTGTCATCTCAGGACGTCCTCAAGTGAGCACCAGCGTGTCTAACGAGCCATTCAAGATAGTGTTTGCGACAACTCCCTCGGGCCAAATGATCGGCGTCGCCAGTAACGCCCCCCGCGAGATCGACGGAAGTCAAGTGGGGTTCCAGTCCTTCGTTTACTTTGGCTCAGCGCCGCACAAGCAATTCCTGGACCAGATGACGAGCAACTCTATCAAGTGGGGAACCCAGAAGGAGGAGAACGCAGGCACGTCCTCTCCAGTGTTGACAACTGCACCAGCAACATATGTACCTACACCCGCAGCAGTACTCTCAGAGAGCTTCCCGCGCGTCTCGTTCTTTGAGAACCAAGTCAAGCTGGACTGCGGTGGAATCCAGATCGCGAAGTTATATATCCTCACGTCTGCCTCATGTGTGCTGAACCACCACATCACAAGCGTCTCCTTCCAGAGTACTGTCGGTACGCAGAACGTTCCAGTAACGATGCAGGTCGTCCACCCGATGTTTGAATTCAACAGCACTGCGTTTGACATCGCGATCCTCGCTATCCCCAGCCCTGGAAACCCGTTTCCGGCGCTCGTACTCGAGTCGCGCATCGTGCTAAGCTTCACGTCATTGGATCGCCTGCAGCTTGGAGGGCCCGGAAAGCTCCAGCCGGTTGAGTTCCTCCCTCGAGAGCAGTGCAAGTCGACGAATGTCACGGAAGCCTGGACAGTACAGTGCATCGAGGTGCAACGCGGAGCAAGTCGTGGTCTCAGTGCTACCTCAGATCAGCCAACGAATGCCGCACTGTTAAAGCACTCGGCCGACAGCACGGGCTACTACACTCTCACAGGTCTGCAGCAGGATACTTCGAACCCCGACCATTTCGTGCGCGTCTCCGACGTGGTCAATTTCATCAACTTGTACTCCGTAGGGCACAAATGGGCGACAACGGCAGAGGATCCCAGTGAATTGTATCCGCTCCCAACACGTAAAGGTGAGCCCACACGCCGACCGACACTAGTTGTCAACAATACAGGATTTGCGTCTCTTGCGGAATCCAAGAGCTATGCAGTGGGCTTGTGGTTAGAGAAGTCTGATACGAGCTTCTGCGGCGGCGTGCTCATCGCGGCGTCCTACGTGCTCACGGCAGCGAATTGCGTGAGCGATGGACTCGTCAGCTATGTCTCCATCGGATCAAGCGCACCCCCGCAAAAAACCATCCCGGTTGTTCCTGGGGGGATTGTGATCCACCCAAAGTTTACGACCCCGAGCATGGTGTCGTATAATGCCGCAATCCTGAAGCTGAAATCCCCAACTGCTTTCGCACCGATCGCGTTAGGCTCCGCCGCAGATTTCGAAGACGGTACGACTGCAACGTTGATAACAGCCAGCGGCAATAGGATCAGTGTCCCAGTGTGGTCGAAGCGCAGATGCAGTGCGACCATCCCTGACATCGATGACAGCACTATCTGTGCCGGTGGCGAGCCCGGTAAAGACGCATGCATCGGCGATTCAGGGAGTCCGCTCACCGTCCGCGGCAGTGACGGCCAAGACTACCTGATCGGGGTTGTGAACGCTGGCTACGGCTGCGGTCAGTCGGGCATACCAGGATTGTATACGCGAACCGCGTTGATTAGAGATTTCATTGCAGCCAACACCGTTGGCAACGGTACCCCTGTCACGAACCCCAGCGGCAGCAACGTAACGACTAGGGATCCAAACAACAGCGAAGAGCGAGCGATTAGTAGCAGTAGTACCTCAGGGATCCAGCAGCTGGCAGTGCAAAACCCGGTGGTACGAGAAAAGGTCGTATCTATCATCGTCGATGGCATTGGCTCCACCAGCGAGGTCAAAGAGCTCAAAAATCGATTGACGACAGGCTCCAACTCGGTCGTGTTCTACTCAGCGGGAGACCTCGCTGCCGTCATCCAGGTCATTGAGAAGCACAACGAACTCCCGCTCAACAAGCGCCAGAACCGCTTCGACACCGTCGCAAGCAGCATCAGCAGCAGCGGTGAGGCAAATGGTGAGACCAGTGGTGGTGGGAAGTCTTCAGCTCAGGTCTGTGGTGTCGAGAAGGAAGGTCCTGTATGAAAGTATATAAAGCTACTACGGTCGGCAGTAGTATGAACGACAGTAATAATTGAAATCGAGTTTGTTTTATTAGACCTAGACATCCCTTCCAAGCATCCTGCTAAGCACAATCTCGTCCAAGCAGTCCATGGTTGTCATTCTCTGTAGCCATGTCACAAAGGCCCCACACATCACTCGCGCGAGGGTTTTGCCTAACCCCGAAAGAGACCTCTGAAATATGCTTCTTGAACTTCGGTTATGGCCACATCAAATTTCACGGGTCTAATGCTCTTATAGAGAGAGCTTCCGTTTTTTGTGGAGGTGCCTCCATTTCCACCTCAAAAAATTTGATATATCATTCAAATCAAGATTCATATATAATCAAATCCTGATAAAAGCCTACAATAACAAAAGCTTAATGTTAGATACGATCAAAATTTATCTATGTTTGAGAAGATGTTTGATGTGCCTTGCTATGGACCAATTCACCAAGTGTCCCTCCTTATCCTTTCCCGTCAAGTTTTCTGAATTCTGTGACTCGCGGTCACACAAACCCACATGGACCCGCCAGCCACTTCAGTATTCGCGTCCAAGCCCAGCAGCTCCGTAGTGTTCTCACCGCACTCTCGCCATGGCCGTCGCCGCGTCGATCCCCGCGAGCCCCTCCTCTCCTTCTCCGTCGTCTTTCAGCGTCTCGTCTTCGTCTTCGTCAGCAGCGGTGGTCGCGTCCTCCGTCAAGCTGGACGAGGTCGCGGAGGAGGCCGTCGCGCTCTTCTACGCGTCGTTCGCGCGCTTCCGCGACTTGCCGCGCGCCGCGCTGACGATCGCGACGGCGCCCGGCCGCGTGAACCTCATCGGCGAGCACACAGACTACAATGATGGCTTCGTGCTTCCTCTCGCGCTCGACAAGAACACCGTGATCGTGGGCATTGCGACCCCGAAGAGCGACGACGACGCCGACTGCTCCCAGATCGTATCGGCAAAATTCCCCGGCGAAGTCGTGCGGTTCCCTGCGAATGACGTGTCCAAGATCGTGCCGGGCTTGCCGGTGTGGGGCAACTACGTGCGCGGCGTCACAGCGACGTACCTGCGCCACACGGGACGCGATGCCATGAGTGTGCGCGCTGCGATTGTGAGTCGCGTGCCGTTTGGCAGCGGGCTGAGCAGCTCAGCGGCGCTCGAAGTGTCGTTCGCGACGTTCCTCGAGAGCGTGTTCCAGATCCCCGACATGACGCTCACGCAGAAGGCGTTGCTGTGCCAGAAAGCTGAGCATGAGTACTGCAATGTGCCGTGCGGCATCATGGACCAGTTCATCTCGTCCTGCGGCAAAGGTAACTGCGCACTGCTGATCGACTGCCGCACGAAAGAAGCCACGCCCGTGCCGTTTGAAGACCCGAACGTCGTAATTGTCGTGTCCAACTCGAACGTGAACCACGAGCTGAGCGGTGGTGAGTACAAGGAGCGCGTGCACCAGTGCCGAACGGCTGTCGCCGCGCTGCAGCAAAAATACCCAGACGTCACGCACCTCCGTGATGCCACGATGCAGCAACTGAACACTGTGAAGGATCAGCTCGAGGACGTTGTGTACTGCCGAGCACGCCACGTGATCACGGAGAACGAACGTACTGTGCAAACTGTGGCGCTCGTGAACGCGCACAAGTACGCCGATGCTGGCGAGCTCATGTTTGCCAGCCACAAATCGCTCAAGGACGATTACGAAGTGAGCACGCCGCAGTTGGACACGCTCGTGGAGATCGCACGGCAATGTCCCGGCGTGTTTGGCGCGCGAATGACTGGTGGTGGCTTTGGCGGATGCATCATCGTGCTGCTTCGCCGCGAGAACGCCGCGCAGCTGCTTGCCAAGCTGGACGAAGGCTACCCGAAGCACATCTTTGGCGACCACGAGTTCCCAAAGCCCACGAGCTTCATCACGCACATCGGCCACGGTGCGCAGGTGCTTCAAGCGGGCGAGACACCCCATGTCACCAAGTGAGCGAGCGAATGCAGTGCGGTGTGTGGAAACAAACACGCAGAGTCACCATGGAAAGGAAAATGTATGTCGCAATGTGAGTTGTTTATGAACAGGGTCGAAGAGAGATGTCATGCGTCCGCTGATGAAGAGCGAGTGGGAAATACTCGGAAAGTGCACACACCTCCTTGTTATTTGGGAGTGTTCTCGTGGTCTTAATAATATCGATCAGGATGCTTACTGTTGGGATACTTATGCTTATGCCGGAGTTGGGGAAGGCTCTTGCTGGATACGGAATCGCGATGGTTTTTTGTGAATAGATAGTGTTGATTGCAACTTTGTGGTGGGCACCAATCCACTTCAACCTCGCAAATGACCCCAAGTATTGCGCTTGATATTGCAATCCGATTTGTGGATTTTCATTATCACTTTAGTACCAAGGCTACGAAAAGACATCACCTATCGGATATTTCAAAGACAGGTTCTGCCGACCAAATGCGAAAGCACACAAGCGGAGCAAGCGTAGAGTCCCTGGATATCACTCGTGATATTGAATGTGTCATCGGTTAGCCGTATTGCATGTATTGCTTTCTCGAAAGTGTAGTGTACAAAATCGGATTGTTTGGAGAAGCTATGCTGAATTCCCATGAGCTGGTCAGCAGCCCGAGGAAATCCGAGCCCAGGTATTATAGCAGAGTCGACAGCGACGTATCGATCCACTGCTTCAGCAGTTAGAGCGGTGATAGGTGGCTGCAGCAACAACAAGGACTTGGCATCTTAGATATTTCTTGATTGCAAGACCTATCATAAAGAATATAATATGAACCTATTCCATTACTCAATCTTGTCACAATCGTCCCACGTCTCGCCACCAATTGGTACCCACTGAACCCATTGCGCATCTTTCGCTCATTATCCGTATAAAATCCATTCGAAACAGTAACTATACTTGTTTAACCTAATGATTTATACGATTCCCGTATATTTTCATCCACATAACGTATACAAAATCATCTCCTTCAAGGCTGCTGCCACCGACTATACACTCTTCTCTGATTTATTTCGGATTTTCTTGGACTCATATCACTCTCTCTCTCTCACAGACAGGCAAGCAATTGCTGAGAGCAATGGCCAATGGGCGCCAGACGATGATGCCCATATCCGCATTCTCTCAACAGCTCTCACACCAACACCAGCACCAGCCCCAAGAGCTCTATTAGCAACCCAAACACCAGTATGGCCTTTGGACAGAGCATTCGCGCGACGTGCGCCGCCGCATTCCTACTGGCGACCGCGGTCGTAAACCTCGCGCCAACGTCGGTACACGCGTGGGTGCCGCACGTAATCACCAAGGGCAACAAGCTCTTCGACTCGGAGAGCGGGCTCGAGTTCCGCATGAAGGGCATGGCGTACTACCCGCGCCCGAACTCCGGCGAGATGGCCGACGTCGGTAACTACGACTGGGCTGCCGACGAGCATGAGGACGTCTGGTCCGCGCACCTGAAGGTCATGCAGGACTTGGGAGTGAACACGATCCGCCTCTACTCGGTGGACCCGAGCAAGTCGCACGACAAGTTCATGTGCGCGTGCTCGGAGGCGGGCATCTACGTGCTTGTGGGCATGGCGGCGCCGTGCGAAGGGTGCTCGGTCCAGGAGGCCGAGTCGCCCAAGTGCTACCCGGACGCGATGTTCACGCGCATGCAGATGGTCTACAACGCGTTCGCGGTGTATGACAACACGCTGGGCTTCAGCGTCGCGAACGAGCCGAACCTGGTGTCGATTAAGGGGGACCAGGGCAAGACCGTCGCGCCGTGCGTCAAGGCGATGATCCGCGACGCGCGCAAGTACGCGTCGAGCTGCGCGGGCTCGCTGCGCCAGGTGCCGATCGGCGTGGACATCGCCGACATCCCACCGCGCAGCCAGTGGCTCCAGTACTACGACTGTGCCGTGGACACGGACGAGAACACGCGTGCCGAGTGGATCGGCTCGAACCCGTACGTTGAGTGCGATCCGACGACGCACCTCAAGTTCGAGCAGTCGACGGGTCTCCAGACGATCATGAAGGACTACGCGGACACGGGCTACTCGCGCGTGCTCATGTTTGGCGAGTTTGGCTGCAACAAGGGCACCAACACGATCGACGGCTTTGAGAACCAGCGCGCGTTCCTGGACGCCAAGTGGATGAACGAGGAGTCGACGATGACCGACGTGATCGTCGGCGGCAACGTGTTCGAATTCACGACCGAGATCGCCAACCTCGCGGGTGCCAAGAGTGAGTTCTGAACTATGAACTTGCTTACATCCAACTGTCGTATCTGATCACTAACTGTCTTGCTTTGTTCTTATGTGCTACATACA
Organism: Pythium sp. MPC-2022a; assembly: GCA_038050625.1. Taxonomy (NCBI): domain Eukaryota; phylum Oomycota; class Peronosporomycetes; order Pythiales; family Pythiaceae; genus Pythium; species Pythium sp. MPC-2022a. Next base: position 14,394 of record JALBZB010000402.1, read on the forward strand.
GAACTCTCCAAGACCAAGGATGAGGGCAAGTTCGGCGTCGGGTACTTCCAGCCGGACGACTGCGACAACGCCAAGACCATGTGCAAGTACACGCCGTACCCCGAGTACGACAACCTCAAGAAGGCGTACACGACCACAAAGAACTCGACGGTGAAGCTCGACAGCTTCACGCCCAAGCGTGACGAGATTCTGACCTGTCCAACCACGATCAAAACGGACCTGCCCAGCACTCCAAAGGGTATGTTACCTTTAGTTGAACTCTCATCCTATTGCTCAACATTGAAGGCGAGGAGCTCACAATATCTCTTGATCTTGTTATGTGTCACAACAGTGGAGACGCTGTCGTGCTCAGTGGCGCAGCCTGTCTGCAACGGCAAGAAGTCCAACGCGTTTAAGAAGACCGGCAAGGCCACGGCACTTAGCGACACGAAACTGCCGACGAACAGCGCCACTGAAGCCACGACCAAGCCGTCGTCGTCGTCCTCGAGCGGGGACTCAAAGACCAGCAGCGCGTTCACGACGAGCGCCGCGGGCGTTGCCGCTTCGGCGCTCTCGCTCGCTGCCATCATGGCTCTGGCGCTGTAAATATAACGTGGTGCTAATGAGGAAGGAAGGAAGGAAGGAGTGTGAGTAATTTGATAACGTTACTGAAGACAATAGCTTTGGCGTGTAAAAGGAAAACAAGTTTTTTTGGCTTTGTATGACACTTGCTGGCTCATGACCGTGACGATACAACCCCTGCATGGATGCCTCCAGTAGCCTTCTCGCCCTATCAGCACATGTACAGCGGGTACTTGGCGCCGATCTTCCGGATGTTGTTATGCAGCGCCTTGCGCAGCGGGATTAAATAGAACTCGAGCGGCACGTTCGCGTGATTGCCACCTCCCGCTGCCGATACCGCTGGTGACGAGGTCGCTGAGATCGGCGACGCTGTTCTCGACGACGCTGGTGTCGGCCCCGAAGACGTCTCCGACGGCGGGTGGTCGCTCAAGTAGAACCAGCAGCTAAAGAGAATACCGCGAATGTCAGCGGGCGACGTCAGCGGGAGCAGCTCAGCCGTTCTGCCCAACGGAGCTGGAAGCCACCCGGTAAGACGAAGAATCTGCACGAGCTCACACGTGAGCGCGAGCTGGTTCCGGTTGCGCATGTACGGAGGCACGTCCATGTTCTCCAGCGAGAGCTCTCCTTTTACGCTGTTCCAGTGGCCCAAAAGCACGACCAGCGCGGATTTGATCAGTGGTACAAGGCGCAGACTCTGGCTCGAGTTCACCGACGCAGAAGTCGTGACTGCAGCCCGTAAAAGTGGCAAAAAAGCCGGGAAATGGTTTAGCCACTGCTCCGTGCGCAAGTCCATGTCAAAGCTCGACCGGTTCGGCAACGTCTCCTTGTACACCTCGTCGCTCGGGATTCCGCAGCACGGGATCGCGCGCTCCAGAAGCAAGTCGACGACGGCTTTTAACTTGCGCTCAGTGTGCTCATTGTCATTGTCACCAGCCGTCCCTCTTCGACCACTAGCAGCACGGCCAGTAGTCACAGAGGTGCACAAAAGCTGGAACAGTAAGTCCGTCGCGTACATGCAGCATGTGTGGGCCGCGTCCATCTCCCGCTCCCACGACGAGTCCAGCGCTTTCCGGTACACAAGCGTCTCTGGAAACTGCGTGATGACCTTCGACGACTGCAAGTTGGTGCATTTCGAGCTGATCGTGCGTTCAGAGCGAATCACGACCCGGTCTTCAATTTCTCCCTGGGTCGAGAAGTTCACACGGTTCGGGAAATGCGTCGGGATGCTTGTTGGAGAATTCGTACTGAACAGCGCATCAACCCAGAGCGACACAAACGTGCTGTATACTGACGACGGGTAATGCGCGACACCCCCATCCAGCGCCAGCAAGCGAAAGAACGCCACCTTCAACTTCTCCAGACGACCTTGGGTTTCACTGCCTTTCGCTGTGAGCGTTTGGTGGTTTTCAGTATTGACGACCTCTGCTCGGTACTGCCGCAAGAGGTGGAAGAACACTGTTGTCAGTTTGCGCAGACAACGATACTGCCAGATTGGGTCTTCCAGCGACTGAAACGGTGTCTGCGAGATCAATTCAAGAGCTCGTGAAGCGACTTCAGGATCTCGAGAGCACGACAAGTCCATGAATCCTTCCCAGAAATTCACACCCTGCGTTCCTTTCCAGAGCTCGAATCGCTTCCAGCTTTGACTCCACGAATCAACCGAGAGTACTCGGTCAACTGCATCTTCGATCGTCAAATCTACCGTCACACTAAGCTCAATCGGGAGCTGACCTGCTTGATCCGTGGACGATTGATCATCACGTTCGTTTACATTCAGCAAAGCCTGAAGAATCGCCAGTACTCTTCGTTGCTGACCGCGTGGAGCTGAGGTGTTGCAAGTGTCCATCATCTCCTTCGCGAACTGGACATAGTCGACTGACAGTGGTGTCAAGATGCTTGAGAGTAACCCACATAGCTTCAAATCTTGCGGGCGAATGGTAGTCGGCGAGGGCGATTCTCCTTCCGCCACCTCGGACAGTATCAAATCAGCCTCGATCAAATGCTGCGTCACCTCTGTTTTTGAGATATAACGTGCAATCAGCTCCAGCCACGCGCGCCATTGATCAAATGTTCGACCAGTCGTCTTCTTCTCTCCGTGCTGCGAAGACCTCAAGCCTCGAAGAGTGGATTGGCAAATATATGGCAAGAAGCGATAGATGCCTCTCAGTAACACTCGGGATTCTTCTCTTTCTGCCACGACCAACATTTGGCGATGGAACACAGATGCTGCTTCCGCAAGTTGCGATCTTGGAGTTGATTGCTTGTTCTCTGTATCTGAAGTTGCCACCTCCAAGCCTTGGAGCAGCAGTACCAATTGGAAGCCAGAGTAGCTGAGCTCTGAAGACCTCTTCTCCAGAAGCCCAAGTAGAAGCGTGGAAAGTGACGCGTCTTCGGAATCACTGCCATTGAGCTGCGCAGCGTCGTCCTTTGGTTTGCCACTCTGTGAATAAAACTTTGGGGCCAAGCTGGTCACGAACTCCTTCGTCACGAAAAACTGCAGACTGTCATCACACGCGCGTAGGAAAACTGGAAACTCGGTCGCAACTGAAACCAGACGACTCACGACCCACGGGACTGATTTTCCGTTGACTTCATCCACATCCTCCAAAGCGACTTCTTCCAACAAGTCGCGGAGAATATCCACGAGCTGAGCCGGATTCTTGGACACAAGATATTCGATGACGGGCATCGTGAACTGGCTTGCGACTTCGTTGCCAGCTTGTCGGAACACCAATTCGTGGAAGAGAAACTCCGCCATGGAAAAGGAGTTGATCTGTCCGACAAATGCCAGCACCCACATCCAGTTTGCTGGCGACGAAGATGCGAGGCACCACTCCAGAACTTGCGACATCACACCTTTTACATCTTGCGCACTGCAGCTGACCACTGCGCGTCGGATCACAGACAACAGTTGGTAGTACAGTGGTTTCTGGATCAATGCAGCTAGCGTGGCATCATAGTTCACTTCGACCACGCTGGTGGTAGTACCATCACTCGATTCTGCTTGTGATAGCGGTTGCTTCTGCTTGACGATGATCTTCTCAATCAAGTCCTTCTCATTGAGCACACTGCAAAAGCTCAAACAGAACTGCACGACTTCAGTCAGAACGTTCGAGGAGTCGAGCTGTGGGACCACCTTCTGGTTCAGGTGCTGGATGCATTTCTGAATCTCGGCAATGCTCTCATCTACGCAATATTGGACGCACATTAAACTTCAGCATATACACACAGCACTGATGCTACATCAAAGCGTCACAAAAATGCAATCAATACACATACCTGTTGTCATAGTAGACTTGGCTTTGCGCGCGTGCTTGCCTTTCTTCTGCCGCTTTGCCGATGGCGCACCGCTGTCACCCTTTGCTTCTGCGACCAAGTACTTTTGAATCGCACTCTGGAACTCGACCTTCAGGTTCTCTAGATCTTGGTCGTTGAGCACCACTGACTGGATATTGATCTCGATCAGAGACTGCTTGCGCTGGCGAGTGGGCACGGGTGAGTCTGAAGTGGATCGGGGCGAGGCTTGCTCAGTTTCCACTTCGTGCGCACCAGCATCAACCTCCATCGCCTGAGGCTGCTGTTCTTCTTCTTGTCCCATCACTTCTACTTGTACTGTCTCTAGTTTTTGTTTTTGTGGCTGTGCATCAACTGTCTCTTGCTGCGTGTGGTGGATTTGGGTCAACCCTCCGCCAGGACTTTCCGTTGTGATGCTCATGGTGCCAACGATGTGGCCGCGAGGGTCCTGCATGATCACGTCCTCGTCCATGGGGGAGTTCATGAGGTTGGCTAGTCCACCGCGAGGTCTCGGACGGTGCGCCACCGGAGGTTGTTGTTGCTGTTGCTGCTGCGGGACAGCGATCGGCGTCACGTTGGTCTCAAAGCGTTGCATTTTCTCTTCTTGATGATGATGTTGCTGGTGCTGGTGCGAGCTTTCTCGGCGCGTCTCGCACTCCTGGCGCTCGTTCTCTCCGTGCTCTCCCTGGTCAGACGACAGCAGCGACGAGAGTGACACCGTGTTGCCGCTGGTGCCACGCATGGGGATTGTGAACGCCGGCGGCGGCGCGTCGTCTTGGTCTTCCTCCATCGCGTTCAGTGGGATCTCCATTTTCAGCCGCAATGTTCAAAATGCGGGCATACCGCCCGCAAAAATGGGGGCAATACGAAAAGGAATCGATATAATACCGGTACGATCCAACAAAGATTTGAAATTTGCATAATCTTTCCAAATCGATCGATTCGTAAAAGAGATTTCTCAGTTGACGAGAGAGAATCGATCAAATAGATGGAAATGATACCTTCACAATAGTATACTTTATTGTTAGATAACCCTTATGATATAATACTGGCATTTGAAAGTACATTCATTGAAGCATTTACCGGTGAAAAACCGGTTATGGTTTTGCACAGTTGAACGTGACGTTTGGAAGGAGTGGCAGGCAGTTGTGAACACAACGACAACGACGACGAGCAGCTACACCACACGCCAGACGGACGTCACACCTCCGAATTCCATTGAAGAGGCCGCACACTCCACACACAAGAAGACAGCAGCAGCAATGGCGATGGAGGTGCTGCTGATCCGCATCGACACGTTCCGCGACCGCAAACAGTATCTGTCGATCTTGAAGGCGTGGCTGGCAGAGCTCGCGATCGCGCACGGGCGACTGATCACGATGGGCGAGTTCCACCTCTTATTTATTGCTGCAGAGGAAGCGCAGATCACCAAGCTGCTCGAATTGTACGCGACGAAAGAGATTGACACGAATAGCAAGGAAGAAGTAGGTTGCTGCTCTTGTATGCTTTGGCGTTGTTGTTGCTGGTGTTTGGAATGGCAGAGGGTGTGACTTATGATGTGTTGTGTGTGCAGCTCTGTGTGGACAAGTTCATAGACATCGTCGGGCGAAAGAAAGTGGAAGTTTCTGGATGCAAAGGGTTCCTGGAGATGAACATTCTGGTATGCTTTCTCTATATTGCAATGTTGCTCACTGTATGAGATGCCGCGCTTGCTTGTGACGCCATTTGCTGACTGCGTTGGGGAATTTTGGCTTCCACAGAACAAAGGTTTGCTGGAGAAAGTGTTGGTGCACGAATGGCATGGCGATCAAGAGTGGCTTGACTCAGCACTTTCCACCCCCCGCACGAAAGCGCTCCTGGCGTGGAGAGAGGAAGCGAAGGCGTCGCGTCGAGATCGCCGCAAGAAGTCTGCGCAGGAGAGAGACACTCTAAAGCAGCTGAAGAAGCAGCAGGCGGAAGCAGAGGCGGCCGCGAAAGCTGCCGCAGCGGCATTAAATGAGGGGACAGAGAGCGAGGACAACGAAGACACTGAAGAGGGTCACGAAGGCGAAGACAGCGAGGCTGACGAAGCAAATGAAGAAGAGGTGGGGCAGCAGGAAAGCGAAGAGGACGAGGATGCTGAACAGAGTGCTCCAGTCGCAGAGGTTAAGACTGCGCGGCCACAGCAAAAGCAAGGCAGCCAGCAGGCGAAGGCGAAGAAGACCCCTCCACAGGGACCAACAGACCACAAACAGCACAATCAAAAGCAAAAGCAGGGACAGCAGCAGATCAAGAAGCGACGCAGCTCACAGGAGTGGAAGCAGAAGAGCAAGCAGCAGAAGCGGACGACAAGTTAGCTGATCAATTGAAGTGCAACTGATCCAGCTTATGATAGACGTTGCCACAACTTGACAAAATAGAAAATAGAAACCCTCATAGTGGTAAAGTGAATAGTACCCCAGTGAGTTTATATTCATTGTTGACGCGGCAGCAAGCTCAGCCAATCAGAGTGGTCAGCTCGATCTTCACGCTGAATTTTAGCGAATAAAAGAGCGCGATTCCACCACGTTGCCTAGCGATTGGCCCATGTGGTGACTCTCCAACTTTTCTTTGATTTAAACTGAGTCAAGAATTTATAATCAAACCATCTATACAATTTTCAAATATCGAGAGTAATATAGTCTAATATGGAAATATCCTCCCTATTTGAGACGAATTTTTATACTTTTGAGAAAAGAAAATCCGTTTTTGAAGAAACGATCTTTTGGTGCAACCTTTGTACCTCTTTAAACGAATTCTTCTCTGGCGCATCATATTCCAGAGGATTTGGCGACCTTGCTTTTTCTGAGCAAGCTCACCTGGGAATGTTTTACACAGGCACATTATCACACCTGAAGAGCGAGAAGAAGCAGCAACGCGAGAGAAGACGCGGAAACTTCTCACGGTGCGCGCACATATTCAGCACACACACCACAAGAGACAGAGCTATTCAACACGCATACGCACAGGCGATACCTTCCAGCCATGATGTCGTCGGTCGACCTGTCCGGGTCGGGGCGGCAGCAACAGCAATACAATCCGCGATTTCCGCCGCCTACGGGCGGGGCTTTACCAGCGGCGACGGCGGGACGGTACATGACGATCGGCGCGCATCGGCCACCGCCAAGCCATGGAGGGCACGCGTATCACCACCAGCAACAGCAGCTTCATCACAACCAGCACCCACTGCAGATGAACTCGTCGCCCGCGTCAGGTATGAACGATTGATTGTGCATTTTGTGTGAGTGTGTGTGTTTGACGTCTTTTTAGATAGATTTGCCTCCGAGGACTTATTTGTATGATGGAAGTACTGATAGTGGGTGTCATTATATGCGATTCACAGAAGCGGGGCGGATGAAAACGGAGCAGGTTGTGTTGGAGTTTCTCTACAAAGCGGCGGAGCTGGTGATTCAGTCGCGCGTGAACTTCCAGTCGGAAGCAGACCACCGCCGCGGCAATCGACGAGCGCGGGTGCGTACAGATGCTCAATGTAATATGTTTTGCTTGTTATACACGAGCCTTGTTACTGACTCTGCTGCTGTATTGTTCTACGTCGTGCAGTTTAATTTGGATATTGAAGAAGTGCAGTTTGTCCGTGACGCGATGGTGGCGTGGCGAGAGGACGTGCATCTGCCGCTTACGATCAGTATTTATTTGGATGACGATGACCAGCGAGTGCTACTGGAGCAGTGGAGCGTCACGTACGCGCCAGACGGGTCAGAGTACGATCCACACGGTGTTGGCGCTCGACGAATCGGCAACAATCACCTGACTGGCGCGGCACGAGATGTGATCCAGCAACTGAAGGAGGTGTGCAAGAAGATCAGTGTGCTTCTGCGTGCGCTGTACTCGTTCATGCGCCTCCTGCCTGCTCATCGCCTCTTTCGCCGATCGTATCCGTCGCATCTCTCCTACGAGATCCACTCGTCGAGTAGTGCGTCGCTGGAGACCCATTTTGAAAAAGACGTGCCGATCAGCCGATACAGTTTCACGCCAATCAACACGCCGTTTGGATATCTCAAGATCTCGACAGTGTATCGACTCAACTGCGAGCAAATACGAGACGAAGAGGAGTCTCAGCCGGCGATCTTCAAGGAGAATTTCATCATCCAGGACTATGTCCCAAGCTCTCCCGAACTGTTGGCGCAACGAGAAGATCGAATGAGTTTGCCGCCGCCAGCGACGATTCCGCGACCAGTTGCTGCCGAATTCTCGCCGGATACGGAAGCTGCAGAGCAGTTTAATGAGCGCCGACGACGCTCATCTCCGGCTCAGATCGTGGACGAGTTCGCGAACCGACGCACGCAGAGTCTGTCTCAACCGATGGCAATCCCACAGGCGAAGACGCCAACGGTTTACGAGGAAAATGTTGCATCTCCACGCGACAACGGCAAAGTCATCCACCCACATTCCTATGGCGATCCGGATCGACTTCGAGGGGTCGTCGCCAACCCAAATGTCACAGCAGCTCCATACGGATATGGCAACGTGGCGATTGATCGCGGTAACACTCCACCCACTGGGCATTGGAATGCTAACAGCAGTGGTGGCGGCGTCGGCGGAGCTGGTGGAAGCGGCTTGACGGCAGCTTCCTTCCAAGACGAGAGCTCTCACTACCCACTGTCGACTCCTCCACGCCACCCGAATTCCCTCTTGACGCTCAAAAACAGTCGAACTTTTTCGTCATCCGTCGGCTCAAGAAAAGGAGGGAACGAAGGCAGCCATTTCCGATCTTCGCTCGAGAACTTCTCACTTGATGATGGTTCACACAACCAGGTTTCTCTTTCGCCATCACCCTCACCAGGATCTTATACAGACAGGATCGTCGGCGATCGCGCAGCCACGTTTACGTATGGTACACGAAGAAAGGATTCGTTTAACGGCGCGTTTGCTTCAGATGAGAGCGATGTCAGCAGTACGGGTGCTGGAAGAGATGCTGCAATCGGAAACTCACCTCGACTGACTCCTCCGTTTATGTATGCGGATGCGCCACGAGGAGACTCGTCAGCTTCGACATCGGCGCTTGTTCTACGCAGAGCCTCGACAGAATCAGGAACAACACCTACTGGTCGTGGCGTTCCGGTGTTTGCATCTAGCCCGCCATTTCAAGCGAACCCAACGGAGTTGCTCTCTACCTCACCAGGGTACTCGTACAGCAAGAATTACATCCACAAGGGACCAAGCAACTTGCCGATGTTCGTGACGACCGATCAATTCCAGTTGGGGCGAAGCGGGACTTTCCGACTCAATCCAACAGTACCTGGATTTGCGAAAAGCGCTGGACCTGCTGCTAATCAAGATCAGAAGGCAAACCAAGTCACCCAAGCTCGAGGCTTCTCTTCTGACTTGTACGAAGCTGGAGGTGGCGTGTGGGGAATTTCCCCAGATTCCCCAGACGCGTTCGGCTTGGCTCTCACTGGGCCAAGTAACACCCACCGCCACCGTTTCCTGTCGTCGTCTGGAAGTGCAGGCGGGGGTGAAAACAGCACATCGTCTCAGTATGACCCAGATGATATCAGCGACCTGATGCTTCCTTTTGCGATCGGAGACATGGACACAATGTCCACTGCGACCACACTGACCTCAACTGCTGGATCTGACACTGGACGTCCTTTCGGAACCGAATCGCCTAGAAATGGAAGCAGGGGTACCTCGTGGGACACAGCGTCGGTCGGGAGCTTTCTGAACCAGTTGAAAAACGCGCCGCGCCTCCAAATGTTCCAGGATAATGCTGTTTACTCTTCCGGAGCCAGATCTAGTCAGCAGCAGCAACAACATGCCGGACATGAAGAAGACAATCACGAGGTGAGACCGTCCACACAGAGTAACAGAAGTGCCCCGCCTCAGCTGCTCTTTGAAGATGAACTCGCGAGTTTCCGCAACCTCCGCGATGAACTTGCACGGGATTTGTGACCCAGAGGCCCACTGAAGGTGCAGACGAGGAAGAAAGAACAACAACAAAGATGCGTCAAGCCGAAAGAAGGAGAAGAATGCTGGCGGAGGAAATGAGTCAGCGCCGTCGTTCATGTGTGTACCCTAGCAGCTAACTGATGCGTGATTAGCAAACCCAGCGACAGATGATAACCGAGTAAATAAATAAAAAGCAGCGTTTGTCGATGATCTGGGTGTTGTCGACGGCAGGTTGTCCTCGATGCTCGAGAGAGGCGTGCTAGTATGTGAACGAGGTCAAGCAATCAAAGCACGAAGCCTCAAAAGTTCTACGCGATTGAGTATTCTGTTGCGAGATGGTAGCGGCATTCAGTCGACACTCACTGACCAAATAACACACTGGACAACAGATCAGAAAACTCTCTATTATTCAACCCATAAATTGAGGCAAAGTTCAGTTTGACCCGATACGAAGTAAGAAAAATCGCCTTGGTCTCATTTTATACTCTACCAGTCTTCAGGGGCGATTCAGCAGTAACTAACTCCACCACGCGATCATCAAATCTCCCTGTGCCTCAGCATAACTGCCGCACACATAGAGGTCATCATACCCACACGTACGCTGAAAGGCGGTGAAGTCCTTTTCAGGGTATTTTTCTTCTACATGCTGAACGTACAATTGCTGGCCCCAGCTTCTTCCGTCTACACGTTCCCATTTCTTAGAGGAGCTCTGCCATAGTTGCCACCTCACGTTTGGAGCTATTATCAGAGTCACCAACTGGACCTAGCGATGCGAACATGCAGTCAACCTTGAGAGAGACCAATACAAAAGTCCGCTTCGATTCTAAATTCATTCACCAAAAGTGGGAAGGAACGTTCAAAGTGCAGAGAAAAATATTATTTGCCCGATCGCACTTTTTCGTTGTCCAGTCCGTTGTGTCGTTTCGCTGATTGCAAAAAATCAATCTGATTGGCTCAAAAAGATTAATATCCGCAAATGATTGGTTGAAAATCCATGCGTGTCAAATGTTTGGCGAAAATGGCTACAAAAATAGACTCGAATGCGATTGGAGCAAGTCTGTGGAACATGGGATGCCCAGTCGACAAAACCACAAAGCCCTTCAGTTTAAATCTCTCTGCTTAGCGATCCACTCATTCGAATATTTGCCTTCACTCACTCACACATATCCTCTCTCTATCTATCGCCATGGGCTTCATTCGTCGTCGTGGCTTTTGCTCCGTCGCGGTGGCGTTCGTCTCGGCCCTCGTTGCCTCCTGCTTTGTACAAGACTCTCACGCCTGGGTGCCTCACATCATCTCCAAGGGCAACAAGTTCTTCGATTCCGAGTCCGGTGTCGAGTTTCGCATGAAAGGTGTGGCGTACTACCCGCGTCCGAACGCCGGTGAGCTCTACAATATCGACAACTACGACTGGGCGGCGGACGAGCACGAGAACATATGGCTGTCGCACCTCGACAAGATGCAGGAGCTCGGCGCCAACACGATCCGCCTCTACTCGGTGGACCCGAGTAAGTCGCACGATAAGTTCATGTGCGCGTGCTCGGAGCGCGGCATCTACGTGCTCGTGGGCATGGCGGCACCCTGCAAAAACTGCGCGATCCTCGACGCACTGCCGCCTAAGTGCTACCCAGACGACCTCTTCACGCGCGCGCAGATGGTCTACAACGCGTTCGCGGTGTACGACAACACGCTGGGGTTCAGCGTTGGCAATGAGAACAACCTGCAGAAGCTCGCGGGCAACAAGGACGGCACGTCGACGGCCCCCTGCGTCAAGGCGTTTCTTCGCGACGTGCGCCGGTATGCATCCAGCTGCATGGGAAGCATGCGCGCCGTGCCCATCGGTCTCGACATTGCCGACATCCCGCCGCGAGCCCTCTGGCTACAGTACTACGATTGCAGCGCTGATGGAGACGAGCACACGCGAGCAGAATGGTACGTTGTGTTGTATAAAGATTGTGTAGCACTTCGAGACCTGAGGGCTAACTTTGTGATTGGATTATTGGAAAACCTAGGGTCGGCTTCAACCCGTATGTCGAGTGCAATCCCAAGTCCCACACCAAGTACTCGCAGTCCGACGGACTCAAGGGGCTTATGAAGGAGTACGATCAGTCCGAGTACCCGCGTCCGATCATGTTTGGCGAGTTTGGCTGCAACTTGGGCGATAACACGATCAACGGCTTTGAAGCCCAGCGCCAGTTCTACGACGTACGTACCTATTATCCTTCCACACCTTATAGTAGAGCCTTATGCATTGACCACCACACATGCAATTGATCTTTTATAAATGCAGGCGAAATGGATGAACGAAGAGAAAGAGATGACCGACCGCATTGTCGGCGGCAACGTCTTCGAGTTCGCTACCGAGCGCAAGCACGTCGCAGGCGAAAGTACGTTTTTGCACCATTCTTGAATAGTGTCTGCCACGAAACTCCATAGAAGAAACTAATTATCGCTCACTCTGTAGAACTCTCCAAGAAGAAAGATGGCGGCAAGTACGGTATCGGGTACTTCAAGCCCGACGACTGCGACCACGACGCGATCCCGTGCGAGTTTGTACCCTACCCCGAGTTCGAGAACCTCAAGGCCGCGTACACGTCGACCAAGAACTCGACACTTAAGGTGTCGGCGTTCACGCCTCAGTACACAAAGATCCTCAAGTGCCCAAAAAATATCGACAACACGCTGCAGCCGACCCCGAAAGTCCCGTATCTCAAGTGCTCGGTCGCACAACCAGTGTGCAGCAGTTCGAAATCAAACGCGTTCGAGAAACAGCCGTCGAAGGCGATCAAGATGGGCGAGAAGAAGCAGCCGTCCAACAACCTTTTGGGCGGTGGTGGTGGGTCCTCCGCCTCGAACGCGGACCTGACGCCGAAGAAGAAAACGGATGCCATGAATGGCGCTGGCGGATCTACTCACGCTGCTGTGTCTTCTGCTATGGTGGTTGTAGCAGCAGCAGCAACGCTCTGGTTGACACTCTAGAGGACGATGCATGACCTTTAGACTACAGTAGCCATTGTAACTGCGTATTTAGTTAGACCTTGGACAACATTTATGACACACTTGATAATATAAAGCACCAATTCCAATCATATTCTTACTGAGGGCTAATAGTATTGAAGGACTTATTGGTGGTGTCCAAGGTCTCAAAACAAGTACTACACGTATGTTCTCTGTCTACAATACCAGTGCAGCACCCACAGCGAGCGTCATGATGGAGACAAACAGCGTTTGAGTGACTTGTATGCCCGAGTTTGCCGCTGGAGCTGGCGTGGAGCCAATTGAATCTGCGTCCGACGCGAGCACGTCGCCGTCACTGCCAGGACTCACAGTGCCAGTAGTGCCAGCAGAAGAGGAGCTGCCTTTTGTAGTACTGGAAGCGCTCTTTTTGCCAGCGTTAGACTTCTTGCCGTTGCACACAGGCTGGATCGAGGCACACGCCATCGTGGCGTTCACTATAGGAGAGTTCATCACATATCAGGTGAACAACAGACTCTGTCAGTGTCTTCTAGGTGGTATAAAAATCACACATGGTACTGGTGCGTACCTGTTGGCGTCACAGGCAAGTCGATGCTCATCTTTGCCGGACAAGCCAGGGTCGCGTCGCGCGTAGGCGTGTACGCGTCCATTGTCAACGTCGAGGCCTTCGTGGTCGTGTACGCGGTCTTGAGGGCGTCGTACTCTGGGTACGGTGCGAACACGCACGGGATCACGTCGTGGTCGCAGTCGTCTGGCTGGAAGTACCCGACGCCGAATTTGCCCGCGTCCTTCGCCTTCGTGAGCGCTATAGTATTCAAGATGCGATAACAACCACAGTCACAGTCAGTATCAACAGAGCAGAGCATCATTGGTCACCATGGTAGAAAATAGATAGAGGATTCGTGAAGGCATTGCTCGAGAACGGCGACATCACAGAGAGACTACTCACTCTTGGACGTTCGGAGGTTCGCGATCTCGGTCGTGAACTCAAACACGTTGCCGCCGACGATCTCGTTGGTCATCTCCGGTTCCTCGTTCATCCATTTCGCCTGGTCACAGCATAACAGAGTTAAGAACTAGAATCCATAGCTGTCATGGGGACCAAGCATCATCGTGGTGCTTACGTCATAGAAAGAGCGCTGGTTCTCGAACCCGTCGATTGTGTTGAGTCCGGCGTTGCAGCCATACTCGCCAAAGAGGATCGGACGCGCGCAGGCGGCCGCGTTGTACTCCTTCATGAGGTTCTTCAGACCGATGGACTGCGAGTACGCAGTGTGCGTGATCGGGTCGCACTCGACGTATGGGTTGAAGCCCATCCTACAGTAGGTGATGCCAAAGAATAAGGCAGCACAAGAGAGTCGGAAATTAATCCTAATGCTACTATTGGATAGCTCAATAGAACAACACGTACCACTCGGCGCGCGTGTTTTCGTCGTTGCCCACTTGGCAGTCGTAGTACTGGATCCACTGCGCGCGCGGCGGGATGTCGGCGATGTCGAGTCCAATGGGGATTTTGCGCAGCGAGCTCGAGCAGCTCGCTGCGTACTCCCGGGTGTCACGCAGGAACGCCTTGACGCACGGCGCGACCGCGATTCCCTTGGGCATCAAGTTGTTCTCGTTGCCGATGCTGAAACCCTGTAGACATTACAACACAATACAGGTTAAGGATATCAGCCAATGCAGTACAGGAGTAGGATCGTAAGCTAGGTCAAATAGCCTACCAGGGTGTTGTCGTAGGCAGCGAACGAGTTGTAAACCGCCATAGCGCGCTCCAGGAGCGCACCCCCGTAGCAGAGCGGCGGCAGCTCGTCCTCAATCGAGCAGTTCTTGCATCTGTTAGTAACACCACAGAGCCCAATTTGTTAGCACATGTTGATGATATCGTCACTGCCATTGAGCATAACACCAATCACTCACGGCGCAGTCATGCCCACGAGCACGTAGATACCCGCCTCCGAGCACGCGCACATGAACTTGTCGTGCGACTTGC
>JALBZB010000403.1:0-29100 GCA_038050625.1 Pythium sp. MPC-2022a
AGATACCAACGAGTACCTAACCAAACAATACAAAGATACGAGTTGTGAGTGGAAAATGGTTTTGTTCTTTTTTTAATTACTACATACTACACATGAGGGATCTAGCTACTGCTACTTTTTCAGCCATTTTTCGTTGCTTAAGCTCACTGTGTAGCAATTTTCCTGTCGTGTTTGTTTGGCTTGACATCAGCGAGCCTCCTAAATTTATACTCGAATTCAAGACCATCTGTCCCTCAAAAATTCCACTATCAAGCTTCGACTGTTTGGAGGATTCGCCAATTGCGTGGTTCGACATCTTCATACGTTTTTCGAGATGTCGAGCCACACTGGCAAAAACCCACAACAGAGAAAGCGGTAGTGGCATAAATGAAGTGGGCCACCCAGTACCCAGTCGAAACTAATTTGGAAGACACCCAAAATCCGTAAAACCCCAAAAACACTGCTCTTTAATTAAAAAAAACACACACATATGTTATATATCAGCAGCTTGTGGTCCACTATTCCTTTTTTTACGTGGGTTAAATTGGGTGAATTGTTTTTGCTCTTGAACATTGGGTGAGTGGATGGGTGAAAGAGTACAGCGAGGTTGGATGCTGGGTGAGTGGGTGGGTGTTGTTGAGCAAGCTCAACGCCATTTCACTGGAAGCGAGCAACGCTTGGGCACATTGGACGCACCAACAAAGGCGAATTACGCAGCAAGCAGCGCAGCAGACGATCGAAAATGGCGGCCGCTTCCAGTCCCTTCGTGCTCTCCAAGGTGCGTGTCCGCATGTTCATTACGCTCCGGTATACGCAGCTGCGGCGCCCACTAGGCTGTCCGTCAGCAGCGCTTGATTGCGAAGTCTGGCAGACAAACAAAGAGCTACGCAGATGCTGGATGCATGTGTTCACACACACACAGTTGACACTCACGCACTGCTTCTCTATGACTTTGTACGTGTAGGTGCGCCACAATGTGAGTCTGTCGCCGTGCCACATCGCCGAACCGCGCGTGGGCATCGAGCAGGAGATGACGGGCCTGCTCATGCGCTACTCGGACCAGCTTCAGGGCGTGATCCTGGCGTTCAGCAACGTGCGTCTCGACAAGCCGTTCGGCCACATCGTGAACGAGATGCCGTACATCCACTGCAAGGTGCTCGCGGACGCGCTGGTGTTCCAGCCACGCGAGGGCATGGTGCTTAAGGGCTTCGTGAACAAGATCGGCAGCAACCACATCGGTATGCTCTTTGCGGGCGTGTTCAACGGCTCGGTCGCGGCGTTGGAACTGCCCAAGGGCTACGTGCACAACTACGCGCAGGACGCATGGCTGGACGCCCACGGCAACCAGATTGCGGTGAACGACAGCGTGGAAGTGAAAGTGCTCCGGTGAGTGGTGCTTCATTCCACCAACTATGAATGCTTATACAGAGACGACTGTAGCTAACCAACGGTGCTCTTTATCTTATTGCTCACAGCGTCCACGTCGCTGGCGGCATGATCGCCATTGAAGCGTCCATGCGCAACGTCACGACATCGCCAGCCACTAAGTCCTCCTCCTCCTCCAAGCCAAAGTCTGTAGTAGCAGCGCCAGTCACGGCAACGCCTTCGCCAAAGAAGGCCAAGAAGAGCAGCAAGAGCAAGAGCAAGAGCAGCGAAGAGTCCAGTAAAGCGTCCGCCAAGAAGCGTAAGCAGCAGGAAGAGACCGCGCCAGTGGTAGAGGAGAAGAAGTCAAAGAAGAAGAAGTCCAAGAAAGAATAGAGACCGAATATGCCGACCAGGACAATAGACCACAAGATAGCTATGACGAGATGCAGCTACCTACAAGTTTCTGTGCAGCTAGCTCGTGATACGCTTTCTTAGGGAACCAACCAACCACCAGCCGAAAAGCAAAATATACATTTAAATATTCATGTCTTCCTGAACTCCACACAGCAATGCTAGAAATCGGACTGGGGTTTCTCTCTGTCTTTGTCTGTGTGAACCTGAGCTGCCTGTGTATCATCGACTACTTTTATCTGCTATCGACTGGCTTATTCTTTACCCTCACGTCAAGGTGACAAGATTCGCGAGCGCTGCTGGAACAGGCTGCAGCGGCTGCTTGGGGTCCCGCACACTCCAGTTGGGCGACTGCTGCGCCTTGTGCCACTTGAAGTCGTTCACGCGAGCCCAGAGCCCGCTGTCCTTGTGCAGTCCGATCTTCTCGAGCTGCTCGTCCAGCCCCGGGTACTGCAGCCTGTAGGGGCCAAACTTGAGCTGGTGGCAGTCCTCGATGATCGGGTGGCTGCTGATGCGCAGGTGGAATGTCGTCGCTGTGCTCAAGTGCACGCGCAGCTGGCGGCACGCGACAGAGAACTCGCACGAGTCGCAGTTCTCGAGCCAAACGCTGCCCCACACCGGCCCCGTGAATATCGTACAGTTGTGGAGGTCATCACCGCGGATCGCCGACGTGTCCACGCACACAAAGATCACGCAGTTCTTCAGGTGTGAGAAGTTGAGGTCGCGCCGCTTGGCTGGGTCGTCGGCAAAGCTGCTCTGGTCGATGATGATCACCTCGTCCTGCATGTTGGCGTGCACGAGCTCGTCAATGTTGAAGCGTTGCTGGCTCTGATTGCTCTTCTCACCATCGTCAGCAGATGTTGCTAGTGTCTGCTCTTTCTCTGGCTTGTCGTCGCTGTCGTTGTTACCCTTAGATGATGGTACGGCAGTGGCGGCTGCTTTCTTCGCGCGCGCTTTGAATGTAAACTTCTTGCGCGGCGCAAACGTCGTGCGCGTAGTCTCGATGTGCTCCAGCAGCTTCGCGACGATGATCTGCGTCTGGCGGATGTCGTATGGCGACAGGTACATGGACGCTGCAGACGCCGCGTCGTCGCGCATCTCACCGATGCGGATCACGAGATCGTCGAGCTTGACCTCCTTGGACGGCTCGCATGGCGTCGGTTGCTTCTTCTGGTCCACAAACATGCCAATCTGCTTACGGACGTCGTCCTCTTGCGCTGTGAATTGTTTCCAGAAGCTCTGCACGAGCTCGTCTGCACTTGGCTCGTGGTCCATCGCGCGCTGCGTCTTGCCGAGCTGCTTCTTGTCTTCGAGCGCCTTACGACGCTCCTCCATCGCGTGCTCGATGCTCTCTGCGTGGGTCGCGAGGATCGGGAACTCGCCCTGTGTGTTTAGCTTCTCTCTGCGCACAAATGCGCCATGCAGCGGCGCGCACGAGAAGTAGCGCACACCGTCGAGTGAGCCGTCGTTCTTGCCGAGCGGCTTGTCGAGCTTCATGCCGAACCACTCGCCCGCCGGCAGCCCCTGCACGCTGCCGATGTACGCAACCTCGCCGTAGCGCTTGATGCTTGCGCGCAACCCGCTGCCGCTAGAGCCAGAGGAGGAGAGCAGCTCGCAGCGCATGCCGAGCGTCACGGCGCCATCGCTCGAAGGTGCCCCAGAAGTCGCCGCCATTGGTGCTGGATTGTCTGTCCAATTCGATGTGATGGCAACAAACAAACAGGCTCGACTGTTCCCATCATAGCAAGCTTTGAGAAGATGATTGGTTGAATTGGGGTATTTCTAAACTGTGGTTTATGACCAATGCTAGGGTGCTTTTAAAGCGAATTTTGTCCAATCAAGAGAGAGTGACGTGTACCCATCCTGGACTTGAAGAGCGAGTACGAAGGGTGAGTGAGGATTGAGAGAAGAGCTGACAAGAACACGCAGTACCGCACACGACCACCAGATCCACCAGCTCTGCCAGCACCACCACCTCTTACCACCTCTTACCATGCATTGCCACGTTCAACACATGTACAAGTACTGGTAAAGACCAGTGGAAACCAACCGATCCACGCGATTCTCCCGAGCCGAAAGTGTCGACTCCCATTTCCTTCCCCGTTCAATAATATTCTCAATCCCAGTCGTCGTCTGACTGCCGCAACATGTGGTGCACTCACAAGCCAAATGGCTTGGCAAACAACAAGAGCATTCTTTGTCCAGACAGAAAGGGTATGATTATCAGACACCAGACAAGTTGCAGACGCACTCTCTACTGCTGGACGTAGCTCAATCACAGGTGAATGCACAGCATCAACTGCTCTAGCATGGTAATAAAAGCCCTGAAATGAAAGGCAAAGGCAGTGTGAGCGGCAATTGATCAATCGCTCGAGCAGTTTTTCTGGGCATAAAATTGTTCACGTGGGTGACTAATTTCAGGGATGCGACATTAAAGATCGCACGCTTGTAGGCATCCCATTCGCTGAATTCACAAGCCGTTAATTTTTATTTAAGCCAATGAAAGCAAATAAAGGATTCATTTTAATCCAATTAGAGCCAACTTTGGTCTGGACGTATTTGTTTTCGCAGGGATTAGGGCGGGTTTGGGTCGGGTCTGAGTCAGGTTTGGGTTGGCTTAGTGGGCTCGTGGGTTCGTGGGTGGGTTCAGTAGAAACGAGAAAATCAGGAACAACTGTCTTCTTTCTCTGCAAACAAGTAAACAAGCAAACAAGCAGATCCAGATTTGCGCCGCAAGACACAAGCCCCGATCTCCAGCAAGAGCAACAGCGCAAGCACAACAACAGCAAAGCAAGAAGATGTACGGCGGAGGCGGACCACCACCACAACAGGGATACCCAGGCCAGCAACCAGGTTACCCGCCGCAGCAGGGCTACCCACAGCAACCAGGCTACCCTCCACAAGGGCAACCAGGATACCCGCCGCAAGGACAGCCTGGATACCCGCCACAACAGGGATACCCTCCGCAGCAGGGCTACCCAGCGCAACCAGGCTACCCTCCTCAGCAAGGTTACCCAGCGCAGCCGCACGGCTACCCAGCACAGCCACACGGCTACCCAGCACAGCCACACGGCTACCCGGCGCAGCCACACGGATATCCAGCGCAGCCGCACGGCTACGCGCAGCCGGGCTACGTGGCGCAGCCTGGTGTGATCTACGGCGGCAAGATGGGGAAGCACGGCAAGATCAAACACGGCAAGCACAAGAAGTTCAAGGGCCACAAGATGAAGTTCAAAGGCAAGGGCATGAAGAAGATGAAGAAGTTCTTCAAGTAAGCGATCGGCAACATAACGCAACACGGCTTGTGAATGGAAGAGAGAGACAAGAGAGCGCCTTGCGAATGCGCGTGATGGCGGCTGCCTGCGGATGAGTCTGGTCTACAAGACAAGCGAATCGCACGCAGGTTTTTGTTCGCGATTGAAGACTCTCCGACTGCTAAGGATCGTTCGTTTTTGGTAGCGTATTGGTAAATTGAAGTGAAAATAACAAACAGTGAGATAAACAAGCGAATGCGCTCCACTGTGGTGGATTTAGTGTACCCTTCCATACACGAATGCACTGACGAAAGTACGAGCGAGTCAGCACACGTCCAAGCAGCTCTCTGCATGTGATGCAACAAAGACTGTCACGCACGAAGAACTCTTCTGCAAGTGCTCATGGCATTGAAAGGGTTACGCCGTACCCTTGATCTCATTTATAACCAGGTTACAATCCGATGGATTTTTTGGTTTTGGCCCTTTCTCTCTCCTTTGGTTCCCACTCTCCTGTTGGCCAAAAATGGGTGTCCATCACCTTAATACTGCGTTCCGATTGGCCTATTGTACTTGAATCGACTGCAACGCAAAGGGACTAAAGAAAAGGGATTTGAATCAGCACAGTGTTTAATGTTGATATATGATCCTGATCGAGAAGGTAAAATTACTGACTTTAGTTGCTTCAGAAATATATTCCAATCCAGTGGACTTGCATCATATGCTG
Source organism: Pythium sp. MPC-2022a (assembly GCA_038050625.1). Classification (NCBI taxonomy): domain Eukaryota; phylum Oomycota; class Peronosporomycetes; order Pythiales; family Pythiaceae; genus Pythium; species Pythium sp. MPC-2022a. Next base: position 5,734 of record JALBZB010000403.1, read on the forward strand.
GAATGGACATGGTGCTAGCGTATTCATGTACTGATTTAGTGTCAGTACAGTGATTCGGCCAAACACTGTGCTTAGTAATTGAACAACGTGCACCTGCAATCGTCACCGCAATCACCTCTCTTGCTGCTCTGCTCTGTGCTTGCTTGCTTCTCCACACTCACTCCCAGATTGACGACGATAGACGCACTCAGTCGTTGGTCGCAACCGATTCGATTAACCAAGCAAGCCACACACAAACAAGCAAGCAAGGAAGCGCAAGGATGCAGAACCCGCCGCCAGCAAACAACGCTCAAGGCGCGCCGCAAGGTTACCCTCCTCAGCAGCACCCTCCAGCACAACAGCAGCAGCAACAGCCTGGCTACCCTCCACAACAGCCTGGTTACCCTCCGCAACAACAACCGGGTCAGCAGCCACCGCAGCAAGGGTACCCTCCTCAGCAACAGCCAGGGCAACCAGGTGCATATCCGCCTCAGCAACCAGGACAACCAGGACAACCAGGGGCTTACCCACCGCAGCAAGCAGGACAACCAGGCGCGTACCCTCCTCAACAGCCAAGCGCATACCCTCCTCAGCAGTACCCGCCACAACAACCAGCTGCGTATCCTCCGCAGCAACCTGGTGCATACCCGCCACAGCAGTACCCTCCTGCACATGCGGCGTACCCTCCGCAACAACCTGGGTACCCGCCGCAGGCGTACCCTCCGCAGCAGCCAGGTTACCCGCCAGCACCGCACGGACATGCGCACGGATACCCACCAGCACCAGGCTACCCTCCAGCGCAGCATGGGTACGCGTACCCAGCACCAGTCGCAGGTGTTGCATACGCGGTGCCAGCGCAGCCCATGTACGTGGCGCAACCGGGCGTGATGGGGTACCACGGCAAGATGAAGCATGGCAAGTTCAAGCACGGCAAGTTTAAGCACGGCAAGCACATGCGCTACGGCCACGCGCAGCCCATGCACGGCGGCTACGTGTACGCGCACCACCAGCCGAGCCACCACCACTACCGCCGCCACAAGCACAAGCGCTTCGGATTCTTCAAGTAGGCAAGCCTCGAGGTGACCATAATAACCCACGATTGACAGTTTTTTAGGTTTTGTTTTGCTATTTCATAATCCATTTGTTGAAATTCATGTGTATTTTTATGAAACTGGACACAACATGAAAAATGAACATATCCACGTTGAACCTTGTAAACTATTTCCCTCGCAACCGTCACTATCAGAGCAGTGGGGCAACGCCCGGGTTTGAAGGCTTCTTGCCAGTGAGAAAGAACCACTGGAGCACCTCGTTCGAGTTCTCCGAGAGCTTCAGCGGCTCCCACTCGCGACCGAAATGGGCTCCTGGTTGATCAAACGACGCAGCAATGTCCAGATCCCAGTGGATGAGCGACAGGATCCCCTCTTTTGGGTTGTCCTCGCCGAACTTGAGGCCCTGGACGCCAAACTGTTCGCTCTCCAGCGTCGACTTGCCGCACATGTCGGCCCAGAACTGACTACCGGTCGCTGAGAGCGTGTCCATGGTCTCCATCAATTTGACGATACTATTACAGTCCAAATAGTAGAGCAAGCCTTCCAGGCACCAGAACGTCGGTTGTTTCGGGTTGAACCCCTTCTCGATCAGCTGTGTCTGCCACGCGTCGTTCGCCAGGTCCGCGACAATGTAGTCGACTTTCTGGGCAATTGGCTTGGCGCCCATCTCCTGCAGCGTGCGCTTCTTCTGGCCCATGTACTCTTGGGACTGGTCGATCTCCAGCACGTGGCAGTCCTTGAGCGCTTCGAGACGGTACGCGCGCGTGTCCATCCCGGCTGCCAAGATCACGATCTGCGAGACCTCCTGGCTCCTGTTGATGAGCGCTTCGTCCAAGTACCGCGTGCGGATCGCGAGCATGTCCATCGCGCTTTCATTCGAGGGCCCCCACTTGGACACGAACGACATGAACTGCAACGCGACGTCGCCCGCGAGTTTCTCCGCGAACGGGTCGTTGATGAGGCGGTCGGGACGAGCGCTCTCAGCTGCGCGCAGGTACGCAGTCGCAAGCCCCGTGAGCTGCACAAATGCGCGCTCGTCCATCAGACCACCTGCAATCTGGTTCTGCTCTTCTGAAGCTGTAATTGTCATAACGCAACACTGTGAGTCTATCAACCACTCAGTACGAGAGATAGAAATGCTCGCACGGACATACTCTCTTCATGGGCTTCAGTGCTCTCGCGCTCGCTCTTCTCGGGGGCGTTGTGGTGCGGAGGCGCGTGCGGCTCCGTGGATCCACTTGTTGTTGGCGCACGCGATGCCATCTTGGGAACAAATTAGAGAATGAAGGACTTGGGCGGGTGTGCTCGAGATCTCTCCCTGTTTATCGAGTCAAGGAAAAGGTCCCTGGAATGTTTCTTTACCAACCGCCGCATTGAATGGAAGTTGCTCGCGTCCCAGATCCTCCGCAGACGAAAGTATTGTATCGCAGACCGACCACCAACGCCGGTTGGTCGTCCGATTAAACTGCTTTGTGCTATTTGATATCGAACTGAAAAATGCAAAATCAAGCCAACCTGTCGGTTTACTCACTCGCTTCCATTCCGAGAAGAAACTCAGCGAGCCTAAAGCGTCGCGCTGGATGGCAGTGCAACGTTCTTCGTCAGTCCGCACCGAGAGACGTCAGCATCTACCAAGTGGCGCAAAAGCACCAGCAAGCAACCGCGTAAATTGAATGCGTCTGTCCCCCAGCATCATCCATCCATCTGTGCGTGAAGCGGCCCATTTCACAATTTGGCGCTTTGAAAAGCTCACGCAGATGGGAACTGCATGCATCGGACGGTTCAATGAATTCTGAATGGAGAGTATGCACCTCGAGGCCACGCGCATGTCCACCGCGTGCAGTACATTTGTGGTCATGACTGCCACGATAGTGTAGCTACGCTCCGAAAGCTGGCGCCGTCGGCTCTCAAAGCCACATCAAGACTCTTATGTACTCGATCGCTCTCTTTGTGTGAAAAATCTAATCCCAAATCTTCAGAGCTCTTCAAACTTCAGAAACTGTTGGACACATTTTAGAATACGCAATCCGATTTTCCACCAATGAAACGTGTTTAAAAACATGATAGAGAGATATGATTGGCTGGGTATTTTTAGACGACTACTCTGTTCTTTCTGAGCATTTTGATCCCAGAATGATGATCAGTCGCATCTGTGACGTGTGCAAGCTCGCCTTCGCTGGAAAGGTCGGGTTCGTCGTTTGTAGTCGGCGACCATCTGCTGCGTTCTGCACCCACTTGCCCGAAAACAGGAGGAGTGCCACGGAGCAAAGCGGCCTGCCTGCGTCCCCATCACCCGGCCGCATCCCTGCTGCTGGTGCTTCGGAGGGCAACTCCACTCGTGCACGCCGCGCCACTCTTCGTGATCAGTCAGCTCGCAATCGTTCTTTCCTCTTCATTCGGCGCAATCACCGAGTGGTGCGGAGCTTCGGTGCCGATCTCTGACTGTATCACACGGGCTCCATCCATCTGGTTCATCGGTGAATTCGTCGGCGCGTGAATCTTGAAGAGCAGCTCATTGTGCAATCCGCGCTGTGAACCCCCAAGCAAACAGAAGACCGGTTCAATCCAATCCCATAATGCAGGACAGACTCCACTTGTACCCGACCGTTGGTGCGCTGCTCTGGATCTGGGCGGCGGGTGTCGTCGTGCAAGTGGCGTGGTGGGCGTTGGCACCTACCGACCGCAAGCAAGACGAACACCGGTTGACGCGCAAGAAGCGCGATGATGACTTTGTTTCTATCATCAATACGAACAAGTTCAGCGAGAAGCTCCAGCTCCTGACCACGCAAGTCTCTCGGTCGCTGGCAATCGTCACGAGCCCGAACACTTCCACCGTCAAGTTGCAGCAATCATCTGAAGGTGTCGTTGCCAGTCCGTACCGACCATTTCTGTGGCGAAGGCTCTCTAAGCGGTCGCTGGTGTTCACGGTGCTGATCGCGATTGTGCAATCGACTACCAGTACGATGCTGCTCTACGCACGCACTGGGGCGTTGCTGGAGCAGCCGTACGAATGGTACTCGTTGAAGAACACGGGCGAACGCAATTTCAAGGAGACGACACCACTGCCCACGCAGATCCTCTCGACGTGCCGCTTCCGCAATGCGAGCAAAGCGCCGGACGGAATGCTGACCGTGGACGACGTGGTGGCTCAATACAAAGAACACCATGCGGTCTCTAGAACCATCAGGACGATTGTGTACGTCGTGCCGTATAGCTCTGAGGGGGTCGTGGAGCTCACGGAGAGCCAAGTGCAGTCTGTTAGAGAGTCCAGCGCTCCATCGAACTTGAGACAGACATTGAGTGATTCGACTCGCTTGCACTCGATTGGCTACGAGAAGGTGATGCCAGTTGATGGACTCACGTTGTTCCCGTACTTCTGGCACAGCATCCTGGGTCCACACTTTGACGACCAAGTCGAGTCGGCATCCCCGTGGTCGCGCACCATCGACTCGCTGGATCTCGAATACCGCATCGTACGCAGCCAACAGGAGTTGGCGACGCTGCCGAGCGGCAGTAACGTGTTTGCGATCGTGCAGTGGATGCCGAATGTGCTCCACCTTCTCGACTCGAGCGTGCTCGCAAAGGACGCGAGTGTCGGGTACATGGCGCTCTCGCGTGAAGACTGCAACAACGTCAACGCGCAAAAGTATATTGACGCGAAGCAGATCAAGTTTGGGCTGATGCCGTACGGCGACTGCTCGCTGGTCGACGGCAAGCGCTTCGCTGTGCTCCCGCTTGGCCCGAGCTTTGAGCACGGCTTCCCGACCAACGCGCACAAGACCTTCATCCCGCCAATCACAGCGCGCAAGTACTTGCTGAACCTCATGGTGAGCTGGACCGTCGAGAAGCCGACGCGGATCCAAGCCATGATGTCGGCTCTGAGTGTCTGTGACGGGTACAAGTGCATCATCGAGCACAACGATCTGATGTTCAAGGCGTTGCAGCAAGTGGACGAGTTCGCTGGCTCGAACCTGCGGTGGCTCTTGTCGTCGGCGCCAAATGCGTACATTGACAACCTCAAGCAGTCGATCTTCACGCTTTGTCCGCACGGCAAGAACCCGGAGCAGTACCGGATCTGGGAAGCGCTTGCCGCCGGTTCGATCCTGATCATCGAAGAGTTCCCGCAGCAGTCGCTGCCCGGCACGTTCTACCACCCGTCGTACCCGTCGAGCTGGAAATGCGTGCCCGAAGACATCCACGGCGTGCTGAAAGAGCTGAAGGCGCCCGTCCTGTTCGTCAACGACTGGCGGCGCGACTTGCCTCGCATCATCGAGTCCTATTTATCGCGTGAGGGCGGCATGCAGGAACTGCTGAGTCTGCAAGAACGAGCGAAGGAGTGGTATTTGCGACTGGGTGGTTACCTCCAGGCTGGTCTACTCCAGAAATCGCTGCTGCACTTCAAGGCATCATAGTAGTGATAGCGTAGCTGAGGCTAGTGACGGCAGCAAAATCAAGTAATTTAATGAAGCATGGACTATTAGTTTGAACTTTTTGTGTATTGCTCAATGGGACTTGATGAGAAGCTCACAGCCCCACATTTGGTGGAGTGAGCTCTAATAAGTGAAGCCACAATGAATGGGGCCAATCGATCACTTCGCTTCGGCAATGCTCATTCGGACTTAGGCGAGTAATCATGACCACACCAAAAATCGTAGTTAAGTGAGTTCTGGACAACACAAAGTACCGAATTAAGTACGAATCCGGTTTGTGTGGATTCGCTGCGAGTCAACGCTTTGCACCAAATAGAAACGCAGGGAAGTCCATTCGACCAGCAGCTCCAAGCTCTCCCTTCTCCTCCCCTCATTAATCCCCACTCTCGTTGCTTGTCGCGATGGTGCTGCTCCGTTCCGCCACCATCCGCGCTCAGCGCTCCCTGCTCGCGTCTCAGCGCAGCATCGCTGCCGTGCGCTTCGCTTCCACTGATGCGGCTGCCGCCGCGTCCGCGCAATCCGACGTGGCCCACTACGACGTGCTCGTCGTCGGCGGTGGCATCGTTGGCTCTGCGCTCGCGTGCCAGTTGAAGTCCAACCCGGTGTTCAAGGGTAAACGCGTCGCTGTGATCGAGTCTGCGGACGCACCTGCGCCAGTGGGTGCTGTCGAAGAGGACTCGCCAGACCTCCGTGTGTTCACGATCACCCCGGCGTCGCAGGCGCTCTTTGAGAACGCCAAGGTCTGGGACAAGATCGACGCGAGCCAGAAGGCGACGTTCAAGGACATGCAGGTGTGGGACGCCATGGGTGACGGCTTCATCCGCTTCGACGCTACGAAGGCCGGCAAGCAGAACCTGGGCCACGTCGTTGAGCACAAGGTGCTCGTGCGCGCGCTGCACGACCGCATGAACGAGCTCTCAGCGTCCACGTCGGACCCGGAGCCGCTCAAGCTTTACTGCCCAGCGCACCTGAAGCACTTCAAGCGTCCAAGCTCCGTGTCGTCGCTCTCGGAGATCGGTCTCGCAGACGGCACGCGCATCAAGGCGGACTTGGTGGTCGCTGCCGACGGCGGCAACTCGATCGTGCGCACTTTGTCTGCGCTGGGCACGTGGGGCTGGGAGTACGACCAGCAGGCGGTCGTCGCGACCGTCAAGACTGATGTGCCGAACCACACGGCGTGGCAGCGTTTCTTTTCGACCGGCCCAATCGCGCTGCTGCCAATGCGCGACGGCTACAGCTCGGTCGTGTGGTCCACCACGGCGGACGAAGCCAAGGAGCTCAAGGAGCTCTCGCCGGAAGACTTTGTCGCGCGCCTGAACGAAGCGCTCTCTGCGCCATCGAGCACACCAGTGCCGCCAGAGTTCCCAGGTCTCCCGGTGCTCACGGACCTCGTCAAGGGTGTGAGCCACGCGGTGAACACCGTCATGGCCGCGGCTGCACTCACGGACCCGTTCATGGCGCCACCTCGCCCCACGGAAGTGATCGGCCAGCGCGTGTCGTTCCCACTCAAGATGAAGCACGCGACGTCGTACGTGAAGCCAGGTGTGGCGCTCATCGGCGACTCGGCGCACACGATCCACCCGCTCGCGGGCCAGGGCCTGAACCTGGGACTCGCGGACGTGCAGGCGCTGAGCAACCTGCTCGTGGACGGCGTCAAGAGCGGCGAGAACCTGTCGAGCGAGTACTTCTTGGCGCAGTACGAGGACGACCGCAAGCGTGCGAACATCAGCATGGCGCTCGCCATGGACGGCTTCAAGCGCTTGTTCGGCCCTACCCCAGACGCCGTCGGCGTCGCGCGCAACGTCGGCATGGGCACGCTCAACGCCGTCGAGCCGCTCAAGAACCAGATCATGCGCTACGCCATGGGCTTGTAAAGCGTCTTCTAGCTCGCGGACTGTAGGTAGGTCAGACAATTTAAACACTCATACGCAGACAATCAAAAACAATAGCCGCCACACCAAATAATGTAGATGCCTTCCTAGTGTTCTTCACACACACTCGCGCTTTGCCTGATAGCCTTCCCTATATTATATTAGCTCTCGAGCATGTGGGCGTTGACCTGGAAGATCGGGATATCGCAGATGGGTGGCGTCGCGGCGTCCGCGTGCGCGTCTAATGCATCCAGTGCGTCGTTACTGTCGTTGTTGTTACTGTTATTGAGGAAGACCGACTGCGTATCCAGCACGGTCGCGTACGAGTCCATGGACGGCGTGGAGAGCAGGTTGAGCGCCTTGTAGAGCACGATCGAGAAGAGGTATGTGACCACGAGCATGGACGGCATCGCGAGCGCCCAGTGCTTGGACGGTAGGTACGAGAAGCCGTACGCCTCGAGCGTCGCATCGGGGAGGTACGCCCACACAAGGAACAACACTAATAGAGACACAGACACGCACACAAACAAACATAAGCGCATGCAGCACCCGAGTGGCGTTGTTCGTTATGGATATGACGTACCATAGAGCAACGTCGACGCGAGCCAACCGGCGAAGCCAAAGAACTCCATCTGCATGGCGTTGAGCCGCTGCAGCTCCTTGAACGAGAGCGCCGGCGGATCCGAGCTCATCGCAGAAGACGACGACATGGACGACAGCGAGCGCGGACGCACGGGGATCAAAGGGATCGACGTCGCACGCACACGCGGATTCGCATTGGCTGTAAACGCTGCTTCTGCTGCCGACGCTGCGCCACTAGCAGAGCTTGAGGTGGTCGCCTTCCTTGCCATTTTGTCGGACCTGTTCAATTCGATTGTCAATCGCAAGTCGCAATCTTTTCTGATGCAAAAAGCTGATTATTTCACTATTGATTTTCAAATAGAGAGAGGACTCGTAATAATAGTGAGGCGAGGAAAGCTGGGCGGCTGATGCTAATGGGAGCACTACTAAATACCTAATCTGCTTGCGTTCATCTCGACACGCTTGCTCAATTGCTTGCGGGGTGGACGCGACCACTGACTACACACACTTAACACAAGAAGAGCTCGCATCTGCACAACGCACACGTGGCTCAATCTGGCTTCGCTTGAGCACAAAATCCTTCTTGCGCACGACGTGACGCGAAAATGGACGATCACGAGCTTTCAACTTCGGGACGCTTATTAATTAACAATTCGGATCGCGGCACGGAAGCGCAGGCGCGATGTACTGTACGAAGTGGTGGCTGTTACAGCAGGCCAGCCAGGACTTGCGAAAAGCTTCATTCACTTTCCAAAATCCGAAAAAGGAGGAGTGGACGCATTCAAAACAGGCGCATCATCTGGGAGTCGCCAGTAGTGGATGCCGATCCGAGACCACCACCAAACGCAGCTGCACCAGCTTTGCTATTGCGCGACGAGCACGACACGATCATGCACTCGGCCGCCGACGACACGTCCGTGGGTGACGACGACATCTCCGAGAGCGCGAAGCTGATGGGTGACTCGAACGAATCCTTGGCGTATGGGAGCTCGTTGTTCTCGTCCGTGTTGTCGTCGTCGTCTCCGAGGATGCAGTCCGCCGCGTAGTCCACGTGCAACTATCAGCCAAATCACAATACAAAACACACACATGTCAGAAATCAAACCATTGGGGTTTTAACAAACAAGCAAAACCTAATGCTATGGGGGCGTATTCATCTCGCACTCTATCGTAGCTCTCTATCTCACACACCGCTCTACACTTCAAGTATGCTACACAAATACACATTCCATTCCACATCCACACACACGCAAAGAGAGATAGCATTTTCAACACACCTCCTCGTAGCGGCGGGTATCGTACGCGTCCATCTCCTCCATCGCGAACCGCACTTCCGCGTCCACGAGCACGTTACGCGAGCTGTAGTAGTAGTTCTCTTCCTGGTTGCACTCGTCGCTGCTGTCGTCGATCTGCATCATCATGCCGATATCTTCATCCGCGCTATCCTGCTGCGCAAGAAACATCATGTCCTCGTCCTCGTCGTCGCTCATCTCCATCACGGGCACTTCACCGAGACCGTACTGGTACATGAGGTCGTACTCGTTCGACTCCCACCGCTCACGGTTGATGCGGATCGTCTCTTTCTCCACGTGGCTGATGACCGAGATCGAGTGACCCGCGTTTTCTAGTATCTCTAACCGCTCGTCCGGCTCCAAGTAGCCGTGTTCCATGTACTCATCTCGTCGCACGCGGCTACAAGAAAACAATTCACATAAGACACGATGATGAGATCATCTCTCAATACAATAAACAGCACTGACACAAGTGTACAACTCACCACAAACACCGCTCATTCTCGTAGGAGTCCAGACGCTGGCGTGTGCGGCGACGCAACGTTCCAGACATGCCGACCTACAATAGGAATGACAAATATCAGCCACTTCCATCTTGAATACACACTCATTAATCTATTACAGAAACGTACCGGAACACCATCGGACGACACGGTCGCTGTCCACGCAGACGGCTCGAATTCCAGGACATCGGCCGCATCGAACCGCACTTGCTTCTTGCTCTTGGTTTGTGCTGTCGCTATGGAGTCCTCCTGAGCTTGCGTCTGCGCTTGGTTCACTTCTTCCACCGCGCTCTCGGCGTTCTCTTTCTGATTGTCGACTTGGTCATCATCCGCATCCTGAGGGTCCTGGTTCTTCTTCGTCTTGAGCTCAGCATTCGGACAGGACGGTATCTTGCCACAGTCGGCGATGTCCGAGAGCGACACCGCGACGACAAGCGCGGTGGACGAGACGGATTCAAGAGCGAGCGTCATCTTGCTATAAAACGGATCGGTTGATCGATCGGCAGATAGATAGATAGATATGTACAGTTACCGACGCGGCGATGGACGGATGGATGGATGGATTCACAACTGTGCGAGCCGACGATCGAGGAATAATGGTCGGGCGGGCGAGTTGTCGTAGAGCCAGCGGGTAGAGCTGGGCGTCAGTGGTTGGGTGCTGGTGTCTCTTGTTCGCGGTGGCGCCACAGACAGATACTCCAAGCGATGGATGGATACGTTTGCGTTTGCTTGAATGAGGAGTTCTCTTTCACGCTCTTCTTCGTGTGGTGATTGGCCTTTTTCGCTTGAACGTGTGTGCGCGATAGTCAGCAAAAAGAAAAATGACACGGCGAGAAAGAAAGCGAGAAGGGAGAGAGAGAAAAGGGAGTTGTGTATGTGTACCGAGATGCGACAAAAAACCTCGGAGAAGACCCAGATTGGGAGTTGTTTTCCAGAAACCAAGTGTAAAAACCTCGATACACAAAACACAAACCTGTTCAAGATACACTGTGGCAAAATGGACACAATTGTGTACACATACAGTACACCATATTCGATTCGGTTTCACATTTTGGACGGCCAAAAGCCAGTCGTAGGGTCGTGTGTCTTGCAATTTAAGCCAATCATATCACTGAATCAAATCATCATATCCATTCTCATTCGCAGAAAATGCCAATTCTTAAAAAAAGAACCAGTGCGGGCTAGGGCTAACACATGGCTGCAAAAAATCGAGTTTGGTTTTTGGCTCTCAAATTAGCAGGCGTATGTGACAAAGAGGCAACCTGCCAGCAACCACACGAATAACGGAAACCGCTGAGCCAGCTCCGTTGGTCCGTCGACGTTTGGCAAATCCGCCATCGGCTCACTGCCGAAACATGAAAATGGCTGGGCACTTCCAGTGCGCGATTCTATGGACGCCTCTTAGTGCGAATGATAGTGATACAATAGCGGAGCTCGTCGCTGTGTCGTCTCGGTGCAAAAAGTGTAGGTTCGTGGACGTGAGGCCGTGGGAATGTTGAAGCTGTAACTGGGACGAGAAGCTCCGTTGACATGCAATTGAGTTGAAGAGCTCATGTAGAAAACCGCCACCACTTCAACTTTGAATCCCGCGTTGCATTTTTGAATCTCTGAGACTTGAAAGAGTTTCCCCACCGGAAGTGTACTTCAAGATCTGTTTACTGTACAAAGGGCCACCAAGCACTTGCTCGCCATTCAGCTTCAACCCGCTACCGTAAGCAAGGTTTTGTTAACTGAGAACCAACGGACGAGCTCCACTCGAAAGAGATTGCTCTTTCTCTATCGCTTCTCGATGCTCAATGCGGTGCCGAAAGTGTGGCTCTCCTCCTTCGCAAAAATGTGGTACTGCCGCCCAAATGCCCGGTTGTCAACAGATCGCGTGCAACATAGACGGGCTGCCACCGAACCAAATGATCAAATGACCAAACGATCGAATAGTGTCGTGGACTTCTTGTTTTATTGTCCACACCAATAACGGTATGAGAGTCTGATTGATTGAAGGGATGCAAGTGAACTGAATGAGGTTGATAGACAGAGCGTCAACGCGCGCAAATCTCAGTTGAAAATGTCTATTTGCAAACGAGTGGCTTGAGATTGAGTACAACGCGTAATCCTTAGCTTTCAAGGATTGAAGCACTTGTGTAGGTACACCGAGATCACTCTCCCTAAGGCTCTAGTGGCTGGCATTACAAGTCGTCGCTCGGCGTCACGTCTGGGTCCACTTGCAGCACGAAGATCGCGTCCGAGAGCACATAGTACGGCTGGCGCAGGTCGCCCCGGCATAAATACGGCACGCGACTGAATTGCACCAGCCTGAAGCCCGCAGGCTGCAGCACATTCTTCAGTAGCACCGACGCGGCGGCTTCGAACGACGCGCCTTCTTGGCAGAGCCCGCCTTGCATGTGCAGCTTCTCGGTCGGTGGCAAGCGCTGAGTGCCACTCTCAACAAACGCCGAGAACGGGAGAACCACTGCCAACAAGAACAAACCGTTCTCAGGGTGCAGCATGGCGCGGATCTGCTTCAGCATGGTCCAGGGCTTGTCGGCGCGGTCGAGCACGTTCATTAGGCTACATACAACAAGGGTCATATTTCAGTATACAACCCAACTAACTATTCACACACGACTACCACTATTCGAACAACTACTCACCTGATCACATTGTACGGCTGGCGTCCTTGGACAAACTCGTGGTCGAGGTCGGCGGTCTGGACGCAGTTGAAGCCGCGCTGGTTCAGACTCTTGACCATCGGGCCGGACACCTCGGTGGACGTCACTTTGTCTACAAGCGACACGATGGATTCGGTCACGTTGCCATCACCCGCGCCAATGTCGAGCAACGAGCCGCCGATGCGCGGCTCGCGGTGCAGCAGCTGCTTGATCTGAGCGCGCGAGAGCACAAACATTTGCCCGCCTGCAATGGGGATCAATCCGTAGCACATCGCAATTAGACGAATGTTCACCACCGTAGGATAACATAATCGAATTATGGACAAAGAGCACTTACGTCCGAGCATGCCGTTCACGTCCGTGAGGGAGTAAAACGCTCCGAGGACTGTCGACGCGACGGATTCAAAGATACCCCCGCCGGTGCAACTCTACATATAAACCGCCAATAGACCCACACACCAAGTAAAGCCGTCAATCACCACGCCCAGCAACAACTGCACAACAATTAAACTTTACCTCCAGGAACGTTTGCGTCTCTTCATCGCAGTCTAACTGCACGAACGCGCGCTGCAAAGCGGGGTCTCTGTGGTTGAAAGAGCACACATCATCAAAACAATGGTCACCCGCGTTTTGCCTCTACTCACAGACCGACAGGCAGAGCTGACACGCCAGCACAGATGCTAGACGGAGACGTACAATCTAGCGATGCTCACCGCGTAGTCCAGCGGCGGAAGTCCGAGCCCAGGCTGGCGCGCGCGCTGCGTAGCTCCACGCACCCAGCTCTTCATCTCGCTGGACACTTCTGAATGAGTTGGCAAAATGCTCGTTTGGAATGAATGTACCTGGAGTTAGATGTCTGATGTCTCTCAGACATCAGACATCTAACTCCAGGTACTCTTCGCCTGTTGCAGCGAGAAAAGCCAATAATTACAAAATGAGCCATTCCTTGGAGTGAATAAAAATCTTGCACCGACGAGAGAACATGAGCGCAGTGAACACCCTAGACGCGCAGGTAGACGAACTCATGGCAGGCGGCATGGGCGCTGTAGCGGTCGCGAGGTGCCTGGTTGTCATATCTGCCGACGCATTGCGCAAGCGGGCGGCAGTGGCTCGAGTGAGGCGTGTCGCCGAAGGGAAGCCACCCGTGCATGTTGTTCACGACCGAGAGGTACTCGCTGACTTGCTCGGTGGTTTTCTTCACTGTATGCAACGCCTTCTGTAAGTCGAGCTTCATTTCGGCGAGCTCAGGTCGTTTTTGCACTAGGCGCAGTGAGCGCTTTCACGTCATCAGCCTGGCGCTCTCGGTTCCGATCTGCTACTCTCTTTGCAATCTTTGGTTCCTCTCTGCGGCATGTTGGGCTTGCGCTCTTTTCTCGCAAGCGCCTGTTGCTCGAGCAGCTTCTGCGTCTCTGCTTGTTGCGTCTGTTGAGCAGTGCTGAGACTTGGTGATGCTGCGATTAATCACCGCCGTTTATGTACTGGTGCTAGCTCCACAGGTTGGATGTCAGCGTCGTCGTCGGCCTCTTCGTCCGACTCCTCTTCTTCGACTTCGAGTAAAACGTAGAGACCCACAGCAGCGATAGTGAGAAGGATCACCATGTCGTCATCGTCGTCATGAAGAGGCACTTGAGTCATGAGGAGGTGATTCTTACACGCAACTATCGTCGTCGCTGCAGTAGCGCTCTGCGTGAAGCCTAAGCATGATTGGAGCTCATGTTGTTATATAAACGTCTTTGGTGGGAAGGAATTGTTGTTTTGGCGGGAACTCTGTTTGAAGCGTAATTCATAAAACCTTTTATACTCGATATGGCTACACTATGCCAAAAAATGGTCACATGGTACAAGTTGTGTGAGATCCTGCAGTTGAACCCCAGTACTTCGACCAGAAAAGCTGCTACTACCAATATTGTATTGGCAAAGTTATCAAGACACGAGCATCCCTTCGCAGTCAGCGTTCCTCGAATCTGATTTAACAACAACATGGATCTTTCGGTTGCTGTCTGGACGAGCAAGCGTATGGTATGTGGTGGGACTGACTAAAGATGTTGAAGTGCATCAGTGTTTAACATGTACAAGTAACGAGGTTCTTCACGGAAGAGCCCCCTGTTGTCCGACGATCCTCAATCAGACAACGACGACGAGGCAGGGAGCGTGATGCGTTTGTGTGGCCCTGGAAGCAGCGGCAAGTGGCCGTATTCCTCCACTAGTTTGCTCTTGGCGACGTCCTTGTGACGATGATGACTGTATTAACGACAAAACCTCTCAATCTAAAGATCAATATCAAGCTCGTTCGGGTCTTCTACCTGCGCTTCTACTGTCGTTGTTATTGTGCTTTGATCTTCAGCCATTGAGACCGCACCACCATCCGTTGTAACACCCCCTTCTGCGCCATCTGCGGCATCATCTTCCAAGTCGTCGTCCAGGTCGATTTCGTTCGGGTCTTCCACAGCAACTCCAACAGCTCCATTGCTTGCTCCTGCTGCACCGCCAACGTACGGCTTCGTGATCACATGCGGCAGCTTCAAGAGCTCCAGCAGCAGATCCGTCTGAGGGTTCCCGCTGAACGACCGGCCGTCCCACGCACGCTCCTCATCGCCAAACGCTGGCGCAGTCTTGACGAAATCCGAGATCCACTCGCCCTCGACCTTGCTGGCGAGTCCTTTCTCCACGACGAACTCGCGATAACGCGCTTGCACCCACTCGATGTCGCGCGCCTCGATGTGCATCTCTTCCTGTGGGACGCGCGGCGCGTATTTGCTAGCGGACGCCAAGTGGTGCGTCGCGCGCAGCACTGCGAGCCATTCAAAGTCAAACAAGATCTTCGGCGGCTGTCTCGTTGTTTCAGGTGCAGCTGCTCCTCCTTCACTGTCATCAGTAGTAGGTGGTGTGGCTGGGATATCCAGCACCTGCAGGAACTCTCGTCGTGGCAGACACTTGTCGAGCGCAAGGAACTTTGTGACTTGCTCTTCAGGTGACTGTTGCGATTCAGTCGGTTCTGCTTGGTCAGTCGTTGCGTTAGCACTCGAGGTTTCGTCGCTGGCAGGTTCTTCAGTAGGTGCACCAGTCGTAGTAGTCTCAGCCGGTGCTGCGTGACGCACCAGTGCAGCAAACTTGACGTGTAGATGCGCTGCGAACCAGTGCTGTGGCTTCAATTGGAACAGAAGGAACTCGCCCGCGGGGCTGCCGAGCGTGTTCGACTGGATTTCCTGCTGGAAGAACGGCTTGCGACGGATCAGCGTGCGCACGTCGCCGTACTGCTCGATGCCTCGCGGCCAATCGTGCGAGAGGAACACGTTCACTTTCTTGGTGTCCTGCATCTGCAGGTGCGACAGCTGGAACACCTCGAGCTCTCGCACGTGGTACACGCTGCGCATCGTGCTGTTGTCGAACGGCTCTTTCTCAAAGCGGCCCGAGGTGTAGTCCTGGTGCTTGTAGATGCCCGAGAGTCCGCCAATGCGCAGTCCCGCGACGTTCACGACACCCGCCGCCCCCAGATAGAAGATGTTCGGCGCGACCCAGCCGCCGTAGTGCAGCTCGGACAGGTAGTTGGACGCCTCGTGGTTGCCGCCGATGAAGATCGTGAGCACGGGCGCGACCTTCTCACCCTTGTAGTACTGGTGGAAAGAGTGCATCTCGCGGTACTTTGGCGGACATGCGAGGTTCTCCAGGTCCTTCGTGTTGCGCATGCACTCAAAGTCGCCGCAGCAGAGTAGCAGCTCCACCGGGTTGGCCGCGTCCATCTCGTTGATGAAGCGCACGGTCGCGTAGATGTCATCCAGCATGCCGTGCGCGCAGCCCACGATCGCGACGCGCACCATGTTCACGAGATCTTCTAGCGAGAGCTCTTGCTTGCGCTTGGTGGTCTTGGTTGTCTGAAGAGGATGGAATGGCTGGCAATTAATTGTACCCCCTCAAAGAGGGGGCATTAATATCTACTTGCGTTAAGTACAAAAATGCAAGATATTAACTTACACAGTATATTTCCCTCCCTGAAAATAGAGTCAGTGTGGACGAGTGAATCCATCTTGGCTTGTTGCCCAGCATCGACGGAAGCATCGAAAAGGCGGGGGCTGCAACATTTCCTGCACACGTTCTTACCGAACGTGCAGTGCACAAGCAGCAGCGCCAGTCAGATTTCTATATGTGGGGGACACTTGGAGGTGGCGCTATGATCGCCTTCGACATATTCGACTCGGGTCCTTGCATTGCAATGCATGCGTCCGCTTCGCTGATCAACAGAGAGGCACTGGCCGCGTGACTGCTTTCACAAGATGCATTGGTTGGCATCAATCAACAGTGCCGTTAACATCAATCCTTCAGTGCAGTCGTCGTGTTTGAAATGATCAGCGCAGTGAGAGTGGAGTGCAGTCACGAGAGGAGTGCTCTGCTGTCTGAAACGCGGAACTAACCCATTGCCACTGTCTGACACGCACTGGATCTATTTATTTATTTGTCAATCTCGTTCTGACTCCCAGCAGTAGTGGTGCCTGTGGCGCCATCACACCTCCGAAAGTAACCAGCAACCAGCATCAGAACGAGCGAGAGATCCGGTTCAAAATCTATCAAAAGACATCGCCAGCCCTACAAGTGTTGTAGCGCCCCAACATGATGAACCCGCTTGCCAGCACTGACTTGATGCATGTGATGCAAGTCATCCACGGTGCATCCATACGCGAGAAGTGGTTGCTACACCAAGCACACATGGATGGATCCTTCCATGTGCTTGAACTCATGTTTGTCCAGGAATTGCTCCCAGGAATGCGCATTATTATTTGGCTTCAAAAGTGCAGCCCGAAAATGGAGTTGAAGTTTGGCTCGTTTGCCAGAGCGTTTCCACAAGTTTGCTCGTTTTTACACCGTCTGACCATAGCTTTCGTTCCCTTGTTGTCACAAATTGCCTCTTTAAAATATACAGATACTCTGGCTGAAAAGTAAAAACAAGTTACTTTATGTAATAGTGATAATGTACAATCCACCTATTACAAAAGGTGCAACTGTTTGCCCAAAATCTGTCTGTCTGTTCTTTGCGCAAAGAAAAACGTCAGCTGCTCTCTGATTGGCGGGCGCATCACATCTGTCCTCAAGCTCCAGCCAATCAGCACTTCTCCTTTTTAAATTTGCACAAAACACGTTCTTCCTATTGGCTGAAAATACGGCCGAGGGAGAGAAGCAAACGACGTCACCTTCACACTGTAGGCGCAAGTTCCTCGCATTTCTTTCCTCGCTTTCCCCGTCGCCGCCGCGGTCTCGTTGCAGCACTCCACACTCGAATTTGCCGCGCGCCGCCCAAGAAGAAGCCCCAGCGAGCAAGCCTCCCCAAAGCAAGAAGACAGCACGCCACCATGGTCTCGTCCCCGTCGCCCGCGCCGCCGTCGTTCAAATCCACGCTCGACGTGAACGCGCCACCGTTCTACCCGTCGTTCAGCTGGTACCCGGAAGTCACAGACGAGTACTACGAGGAGCACCCGCACTCACCTGGCAGCAGCGGGTTCGTGATCGCTGACTCGTTCTTCTCGATGCATGAGGTCCCAGACGAAGAGCTCTTTGACTCGAAGTTCCACCCACTGTCCTCGGAAGAACTACTCGAATTGGAACAGGTTGATGAGATCAACTCGATGCTCGCCGACTTGGAGCTGATGGAGACCCACCAGGAGCTGTACCAGGAGCACCAGAAAGCGCGTGAGGTTTACACGGCCTTGGATGTCGACGTAGACATTTACAGCTTGGTGAAGAAGCCGACGACGACCAAGTACAACGACTACGTGAAGCCCAACACGACGCGTCTGCCGAAGAAGAAAGTGAACTACCACGGCAAGAAGAACATGTTTGCGCCGATCCAGCAGCCACGCTCGGTCAAGTAAACGTCTTCGTCTCCGCCTGACACGACCCCAGTGATTTCTGCACAGCCCAGAAAACTGAGAGAGACGAAGCAGTAGTACAATGGATTTGGCTCGATCCTGCACAAGAAAAACAATCCCGCAACACGGATACTCCATCTGAAGAAGAGAAGACAGCAACACCGATCATCAACAGCAAACACCGAGAAAGAGATCTGCCGCTGTAGCAGCACCGCACCGACACCGAGAGTTTTGAAGTGCCGCCGTGTGACGCGTTTTGAAATTTTGGCGGCGGTGGTGGTTTAAAGAAGAAAAGAAGCCGAGCGAGACAGACAATTTTTTCCCCGACGAGACGGCGGTCGGGGAGACAACACACCCAGAAAACAATAGCAACACGGTAGTTGGGAACCACGATATTTTAAAAAGTGCAGGCAGGCGAGTTAGAGAATCAATTGTAAATAAGCAGCGCAGCCCCCGTCAGTGGAATGGGAGAAGCAGAGAGAGAAACACGAGCGACCAAGAGCGAGAGGAATGTACCAGTAACGAGATAAAAAGTCAAATGTACGATGGAGTATTTTGAAAAGCAACGGCCATGACAATCTCTTCTTCACAACAATGACATTAATGCATACATGTGTTGGCTGATACTTCCCTCTCAGCAGTCTCGCAGCATCGCGTAGACACTGCTGGCGACGACCTCGAGCCCTTCCTCGAAACTGTTCCGCGTGTCGATTACAACGCTGTCCTCGTCCAATCTGTCCGCGGTGCGTCGTAGGAACCGCCACTTCTCAAAGTCGCACACAATCAGCAGACACGGCGGCAGTCTCGATCCCTTGCTCCTGGTTCAGCCCCCACGCTGCCTCCATCATCGCGACGCACTACGCAAAGCCCCTGGCGAGATCGCTCTTCTCGAATGCTGTGGCGCAGATCTTGTGAGCGCCACGCTTCAACACCACCAGATCTGCATTTCCGCACGCGTCGATGCACTTGCTCCGGAGAAGCGGTCCAACTTCCATCTTGGCATCGCAGATGCCATCATCCGTGAAGATATTCACGATGTGCTTGAATATCGACGCGATGAAGAAGCTCTTTGCACTTTCGTTAGCTGCTGCACTGGGATCTCCAATTGCGCTGATCCAATCATTGATGTTTTCTTCGATCATCAGCATCCGCGCCGGTGTGATCTCTGCAGCGCGCTACTTGTAGCATCCGAGATGTTCTTATAGACCTGGTGGACCTCCGCGAACTCAAACGACGAATAGCTCACAGTGTCATCTGCGTCGTCCCGCTTGCACTTGGTTCCGCTTCTTGTCACCTCACTCTTGTCGCTGAGCGCTTTTGCCATCTTCTTGGCGGCCAAGCTGCTGATGTCCGCCACAATATTCTCTCTCCCAGTCTGCGATGGTCGTGAGGTACCGGTAACCCCTGCTAGGGCTACGTCCGCCGCGTGCGAGGTGGAGTCGGCTCGGTAGTACCGAGAGCGTCTGCACTGTTGTCCATGGCCATAGTTGCTCTCTGCTTCTACTCGCTTGGGGTTGAATTGCAGACAATCTGATAATGAGAACAAGGTTTGTATCCAGGATACCGAATTAGTGTGGTTCACTTTATTTATGGGGTATGCACTGAATAAGAGCCCCTTTCGTCGTGGCGCATTCTGAAGCCTCGATATCAAAAAGTCAAAAAGACAGAAAAGCGAACAAGAAAGAGAGAGCAAGACGACGAGTGCAGACGATGGGTGTGCTGTGGAACTTCTTCCTGACGAGCCTGCTGCTCACGAACGCTGTGTGCATCCTACACGAGAAGCGCTTCCTCAAGCCATGTGCGTAGTACTCTCCCTCTCTCTCTAAACTGCTGATACTTGCTGCTCTGCAGCACTTGATGTCGGCATTCGAACGACGGGACATCAGCGTAATCCATTGAGGCGTGGTGAATCGCGAGGATCAATGAGGATGCTAGAGCTTCGGCGCTAACTGTTTGCTGTTGTATATTTAATGGCGTAGATGGCTGGCACAAGGTGGAAGCATCCGAAGGCATGACGATCAAGAACCAAATGGTGGGCTTCCTCGTCGCTGTGCAGTATCTCAGAGGTACGCTTTCCTGCTGAATTGAGTAACTCACTTGTATGAGCAGGCTGGGTTAAACCAAACTAACGGGTCGTTTGTCTTTTCCTGTTTGTGGTTTCGCAGTACCGCTGATTTTGGTGAACGCGTTGATGATCGTCTTGGAGTTGATCATGGGCTAAAGAAGAGCGAAGGACACGAAGGAAAGTGGACGAAGGGATAGTGTCAACGTCACAAATACAGTTGATATTTAAGCTCATCGACATACGCTGCTCTTACGTTACTGAGCGTCGCTTTAAGTCGCTTCCAGTGTCTCCCTTACATGAGTCCCAATGAAGCAAAAAGACTACTTGAAAGTAAAGCCACTCGTGGCGCCAGGTGGCGATGGTCGGATCCAATGAAAAGCTACCTTCTCGACTTGAAGCCTGAGCTGAGTGACGTTCGGAGCTCCGGCAGTATAGTGCGCGTGAAGAGCGTCGCTCGCTCGGTCGCACACACACGACGTGAGAATCACCAATATGCATCAATGGACCAATATACAAAACAAAAGACGGCAACTTTTGGTACACAAAAAAAATAGCATTGATATACGAAACGGAATCAAGGACAATACAAGAATCATGAAGGAATGCAACTTGCAGGACATGTACATCATGCCGTTCACGAACTTGGTCTTTGCTGAGACCAAGTTCGACTTGAAACACATCTCTTCCAATTGAAGAGCTGATTGAACTAGCCGGGCGGTGCCTGCTCCACCGGCGCTTTTTCAAGTTTGGATGGAGGGGTTTTCAAGGGGGGTTGTATCTGTTTTTATATTTGGATTGTGCAGTTATAATGAAAATATTGTGTATATATTATGACTCGTAAAGTATCATCAGCTCAGTCTTTCGTTGAAGTTGCATACAGCTTGATTGAAGTAGAATTAGTGTCTGGCTCCAGTAAACCTCAGTCACTCGACAGCAGCGCTAGACTAGGTAGGAGGTGCTGGCTCTTCACTTCGCTCGGCGGCCCTACCCCTGAGTTGGTGCAGCGCTGAGCACTTCCGTTTCTTGCGCAGGTCCAACGTTGGTTCACTGCCAAGTAGATTATATCGGACGCAGGTTGACAGCGGCAACCAAGTCTATGTCGTGGTTATTTTCTCATATTCTTGCTTCTTCATTTCTGTATTGATTTTTACATCCATCAATTGATACAGATGTCTACTTTGTACATGAAGGGTCTCACAGTGCATTGATCCATGCGGACAGTACATGGGTACTCTCGCTGCTATATCCTTCACTCTATCCTCCATTCAAGTACTATAGCTCCATACGGATCACGTACAGTCTATATATATGAGTCTGCCACGCGCATACTCACACCATTTACGCACTCACAATTTGTGGCTCGCATACTTTGTGCAGTGCTGTAGTTTATCTTGTTGCGTACTACTGTTGTCTCGCACTCATGTAGCCATCCTTTTGTACTGTATCGGTTGATACATGGGTTCATACACATGGGTTCACAACCCGAGTAAACTGTAGCAATCATCAAATATCAATCACGCAAAAGTACTCCAGACATGCACGCGCGCCAGATTGCACTTTGGCTCTTAGCGTCACACCCATTTGTGCAGGTTCCATCTAACCGCTGCGCTCTATGAATGCTTAGTACGCTCTCACTTGCGTACACTAACCATTATAAATATTGGAACCCGCGAGGGTACGAACGCATACGCACAATTAATTGCACACACCAATGCACATGCAACGTGCAACTTCAATTGCACGCAATACAGTTACATACACAGACATGAACTCATCATCAATGCCGATGCAGACCACAACGCTAACATATCCTTCTTACATTCGTACACATGCACACAATATCCCAAACATGCTACTCTAATAACCCAATCGACTCGTGCGTGAGCACGCGCTCGGTGTACACGGTCCCATTCGCATAAGCACGCCCAAACATTTGCCCACTCACCTACATCCTATCCATATTCCGTTCATTGCTGTGTGAACAATTTCCATGACAGCGTTCACTGTTTGTGCTAATATACTCAAAAATACTGGTACGGAATTGTCCTCTTTGCCGAACCAACCCACCTCATGCTGCACTAAACTACATCCTCGCACATACAGTAAGTAGCACGCGCATTTCTAAACAGATGCGGCCATGCAAACACACGTACAACAAGTACACTTTGCGCATATAGTATTTATATCTATCATGCATTCACACCACTGCATACTGATACGCACACATTGCACCCTGCTATCCTTATCTCACGAACACAATCGCAACCAACGCCACACACTTATGTAAACGCGCGCACTTACAAAGTGTGCTATTTACTTAAGCACAAACGTGTACATGCACTACATGCACGCCACGATCTCTGTACACATCCATGCATATTCGTGCTCACAAATACTTCCACCAGTTTTCTCTTCACCTCACTTTTATAACTATTGGATCGCATTCTGTACCCAATCACACACAAAAGAACGTGAAAAGATACAACACATGCATGCTTTCAATAACTTTCAGAAAGATACATGTAAACATGCGCGCACACTCTCTTACACTCATGCTCATGTCCACGCTCAAGCACGTACACGTACACGGTGCTCGCACACTTCCACCGAAACCGGTTTCTTCACTTTTGTCACTATCAGATCACATGCATCGTACAACTTCTCAACATAGATAGCAACGAAATGTGAAATGATACTGCACATGCACGCCCCCTCCCCCCCAACAACACGTGTGCTCTCTCTTACAAATGCTCGTGTGTATGATTGCGTATGCATACCCGCAGCGCACGTCACCACTTTGCATTTTAGTTTTTCCTCACTTTTGTCACAATCAAGTTGTGTTAGTCACGAGCAATTTCCATAGACCAGTACATATATACTGATTCTTGCCCCAAGAGTGTCTAAATTGATCGAATTCATTACGGTGGTGGCAGGAAATATAAGACCACCAGATTTTCTCGCTGTGTGAGCTGAAAACTCCATCAAATTGGCTGAAATTTTGACACAATACTTTTGTTCATGTGTTCAACTGGCAGTGTTAGTTTCAGCATTCAACACGAAAGATTGATG
>JALBZB010000404.1:0-29098 GCA_038050625.1 Pythium sp. MPC-2022a
CGGAGAAGATCGACGTCTACTCGTACGGCATCGTGCTCTGGTGAGGAGGAAGGTGTTTGCCTAATTATATTTGATGGATGGATGATGTTGAAGTGAGCGTTTCCCTATTTTGATAATCTGCTGACGTCACGATTTCCTATTTTAGGGAGTTGTTCTGCTTCAAGAAACCCTATTTAGACCAAGACCCCATCAACTTGGCGTACATGGTCGCGCACGAAGAGCTCCGACCTGAACTACGCGACCACATCCCCGAGATCCTCATGCGTCTCATGCGCGCGTGCTGGGACGTGGACCCCTCGAAGCGACCGTCGTTCAGCACGATCGTGTTCCTCATTGAGGAAGTGCGCAACGCGGTGCCTTTGGGGTTGGCGATCGACGTGTCGCGACCATACGCCGAGTCGCTGACAGCGTACAGGCGGCATACCAAGACCACCACCAAACCGTACGGACTCACATCTGGGATGCTGTAGCAGACGGCGAGCGGTCGACCGAACAACTACTGCTGCTGTATGTGTTCCTCCCCTATCTATCCGCCAAAGAAAGCGATGTGAGCAAGTGTGTTCTGTTAATTTAGGGACTGGTACGAATTTCAGGGATGGATTTGCAATTGACACATGGCTTTGTCTACGTCAAACTTCAGACCTGACCTGGGCAACTTCAACGTGTAAACCCCGAAACCACAAACCGCAAAACCATAGCAAGCACGTCCAAACATCGACAACCTGCTGAAACTTGGGAGCCCGATGGGGAAACCAAGACATGTGCCCTTCCAAATGGCAGTATGCATTCGACAAGCAGGCTGAGCGTAACGACATGCTTCAGCCTTCAGTCATCGTCACGCACATGCGGTTTCATGGTGATACAACAAGGCTCACATTGCTGCTTTGTTCTGGCTGCGCAAGTCGCTGGTGGCAGCTTGCGGATGACAGATGCAAGTTGCCGCGTGCTGAGCTCTTGCAGGAGTGAGTGAAGTTCGCATGAAACGCAACACAACAAACAAGTCGTGGTTGGTGACCATGCTGCAGTGGCAGAAAGCTCTCGTGGCCTTTGGTCGTAGCTCGTGCCTCGTGTGCTCGGTGACTTTTAGTTTGAAAACGCAAGTTTCTTTTCACGTGCGCGGGTAGGGCTAGCAGCCAAATGGATCACTCTCCCATGTTCACCTCATTTACACATATCACTCAAATTTGCTGACATTTAAGTACAGTAGAGAGGTTAGTTTATAGGATATTTAGTAGAATCAGTTGACATGTACGCTTAATAGAAATATGTACGATATAAAAAGGTTGATAAAGGTCTATCAGCTGTACCCGCACGTGCAGAGTGGCGCACATGTCAATGGTCGCCATGACGAGGGCAACGTCAGGCGTGAATGTTGGGGATCCAGGTCCCGGTGTTGTGATTGGCTGAATGTGCAAACAGTGCGTTCACGTCGCCATCTCTCGAAGAAAAAAGATCCAAGTGTTGAGTGAGCGATGCGAGCGAGCCCGACGGTGGAAGACCGACGGCGGTTGACCAACTGACGCGAATCTGCTCCCATATTCATTCTCGCATTTGCGCCCAGCAGCACAAGCAAGCAGCCTCTTCACCACCACCACATCAGCACTATCACCATGTCCGAGTTCAACGCCAATGCTGCCAATGTGCGCGTGCTCGGCCACGTGAGCGACGCGTTCCGCACGGTGCTCACCCCGGACGCGCTGCGCTTCCTCGCGTTCTTGCACGTGCAGTTCGAGGCGCGCCGCCAGGAGCTGCTCGCCGCACGCGTGCAGCGCCAGAAGGAGCTCGACGCTGGTATCCTCCCGGACTTCCTGCCGGAGACCAAGTACATCCGCGAGAGCGAGTGGCGCGTTGCGTCGATCCCAAAGGACCTTGAGGACCGTCGCGTGGAAATCACGGGCCCCGTGGACCGCAAGATGGTCATCAACGCGCTCAACTCGGGCTCCAAGTGCTACATGGCGGACTTTGAGGACTCGACCGCGCCGACGTGGTTCAACCAGGTGGACGGCCAGGTGAACCTCGTGGACGCCGTGCGCAAGACGATCTCGTACACGCAGCCGCAGACGGGCAAAAAGTACACGCTAAACGACAAGATCGCGACGCTCCTGGTGCGTCCGCGCGGCTGGCACTTGGACGAGGCCCACGTGCTCGTGAACAACGAGATCATGTCGGGCTCGCTCTTTGACTTCGGTCTCTACTTCTTCCACAACGCCCACGAGCTGGCGGTGCGAGGGTCTGGCGCCTACTTCTACCTGCCAAAGCTCGAGCACCACCTGGAGGCCAAGCTCTGGAACGACGTGTTTGTGGCGTCGCAGGCGTACTTGGGCGTACCGCGCGGCTCGATCCGCGCCACGGTACTGATTGAGACGATCCTCGCGGTGTTCCAGATGGATGAGATCTTGTACGAACTGCGCGAGCACTCGTCGGGCTTGAACTGCGGTCGCTGGGACTATATCTTCTCGTACATCAAGAAGTTGCGTAATCACGCCAAGTTCATTGTGCCGGACCGCTCGGCGGTGTCGATGACCACGCCGTTCATGGCGTCATACGTGAAGCTGCTCGTGCGCACGTGCCACCGCCGCGGCGCGCACGCCATGGGCGGCATGGCGGCGCAGATCCCGGTCAAGAACGACCCTGCACTCAACGACAAGATCCTGGACGCTGTGCGCGAAGACAAGGCGCGCGAGGTCGCTGCGGGCCACGACGGCACGTGGGTGGCGCACCCGGGACTCGTGCAGATCGCGCTGGACGCGTTCAACAAGGGCATGCCGCAGCCAAACCAGATCTCGTTCGTGCCAGAAGCCGGCAAGGACACGACTGCGGCGCAGCTGATCGAGCCTGCTAAGGGTCCGATCACGTACGCTGGCTTGGAGGAGAACGTTGACGTGTCGCTCGTGTACACGGAGGCGTGGCTGCGTGGCAGCGGCTGCATCCCGCTCCACAACAAGATGGAGGACGCGGCGACGGCCGAGATCTCGCGCGCGCAGGTGTGGCAGTGGGTGCGCCACGGCTGCAAGACCGTGGACGGCAAGACGATCACCAAGGCGCTGGTGCTCGACATTCTCAAGAAGTGCGTCGCGGCTCACTCGGTGAACGCGCGCGCCGGCAACAAGTGGAAGCTGGGAGGCGACGTGGTCGGTAAGATCCTCACGGGTGACGATATGGTGGACTTCCTCACGCTGCCGTGCTACCCGCACATCGTGCAGTTCGGCTCGTCGCTCTGAAGCTAGAGTCCCCGCTCGCTGGTGCTTTTGTCCCGAGCGCTGGGACGTCGCTTCTTGCTTGAGCTGAGCTTATTCGTTCCTGCATTTACTAACTGGTTGGCTTGGTACTCGCGAAACACACAGAGATCGTCGATAAGATATTATATAGAGCCGCATACACTTGTTCAATGCGCTTGTCATCTCATAATTGAAAACAAGAAAAAGGAACACACATTATACACTTGGTCATATTTATGGTTGGTTGTTGCTTGCCATCTAAGCGTTGTAGGATCCGTAGAGCACACGCGTCAGGGATGACCCGCCAACGTTGCCCTCGCCCCGTGCGCGAGCTCGTTCGTACTCTTCCTCTTGCAGCGCGCGCGCCTGGCGCTCCGCCATGAGCAGTTGCTCGCGGTCCTCCGCCAGCACCAACTCGCGCACGGTGTAGTCGTCGATGCGACCCACTTTCTCTATCGGTACGCGGTGCTTCAGTCGCGGCAGCAGCCACAGGAGGGCGTTCGGGTCCGAGTACGACTCGTAGATGCGCGGGTCAGACGACGCCTTCAGGTTCGAGTACGGGTCCAGCATGAAAATCAGCGACGGGTCCATGCCGACGTTCTCGTACGCGATAATGTCGGTCGGTCGATTGCCAAAGCCCGCGACGAACACTGGGTGCTCCACCACGCGACCGGCATGGATCAGCGTCAACTGGATCTCATTCAGCACGTGGGCTTTAAACACATGTGGGTTCTTGTTCACGACCTCCGTGAACAGAGCACCAGTCAAACCATTCGAGTTTGTGATCAGCGGACCTGGCGGCAACGAGTGCGACTGTTGCGTTGCGTTCTCCAGGTGCGTCCGTGATGCGGTCGCCCAGTCGATCGGCCGTGCGGTCAAATACACAATCTTCATGTCTAGTTCGTGCAGCTTTGTGAAAAAATCGCAAGCGCCTTTGTGCAGGAAATCATACTGACCAAGGCGCAGCGTGCGGATGTGGCCTTCCACGTCACTGATCGTCAGCGTTCCGTCGAGATCCGCGACCACGACAGACTCGTTTGGACCCCAGACGTGGAGACGTGACTCCACGTAGCGGAACGTGTCTGTGGACTTCTGGTAGTGCTCGAATCGAACGTAATTAGGATGTTCTTCACTAAGATCCGTGAAATTCAAGTCGCCAACAGGAGGAGTCAATCCGCCTAATTGTGAACACAGAGAAACAGGTGAGTCACAGCGAGCAATGATACTAAACATGGGCAAAAACCAAAACGTACCGGTGACAAAAGCACAGCGACCACGCTCTAACAGCTGCATCTTCGTCGGCAATTCCTTTCCATTCACGAAAATGCGAACCATGTCACCAACGCCCGTGGTGATATTGGACCGAAATCGCGACCATCCAAAGGCGACCTGCAACGAGCCAAAAGTTAAACAACGAAATGGTCAGTCTGTATCTCGTCACCATAACGCACACACCAGTAGGAAAAGGTTTTTGCGTCCACGTACATGCCAAGGCGTGGTGAAGTACTGGTCTTCCGTACTGCGCACGGCAATGATATCCACAGCATTGCCCGAAACCTTGTGCGATGGTGACAATGGCGTGGCAGCCACATACGTCGCTGCAGATACTGCTGCTGGAGTGGAGTTTGATCTCGTAAACGAAGCTGAGCCAGAATACATGCTGTACTCAGATGTGTCTGTGACTGCTGACTCGGAGGACTCCAGCGTCTTGATGACAGCAGCCATCGGGAAAAGCTCAAACCCGTCGTCGTCCATTCTTTCTTCGTCTGCTGGCGCGGTGGCTCTCGCTAGCTGGATAGGGGCTTCCTTAATTGGCAGCGCTTGGACATGCTCTCTCTCCATGTTTGTCTGACCTGCTGCTGCCATCGGGAACAGCTCGTAGTTGGACGGCGACGACGGCTCTGCGTTCACTGGTTGCACCTGGGCGATCGTAGTCGTAGTGGTCGTGGTCACAGTCGATATATTCATTGGCGTTGTACCAAACAAATCAAAATCTTCGTGGTCATCATGTGTCTCACTTGCTGAAGCGGGGAGCTGCTGTGCGACACGATCTCCACTCTGCTCCATCTCTCCAAATGCTCGCTCGCAGGTCTCACGGGTGGTTGTGGCAGTGAAAGCAAGCGTGTCTTGTCGCTTTCCTCTTCTCTGTGAACTCGTACTCGCGAGCGTCTAATTATAGGCGAAAGGCGCCTGCTCGCTCGCTCTCGTGATTTGTCTCTCGCGCTTTGCTTCCTCGCTCTCTCGTCCGTCCTGCTTCTTCGTCCCCTTCTTCTGTTCTGCCATCATTCATTCGGAACACAGACAAATACCCACGAGACAAAATCGCACTTTAAAGAAAAGAAGCGGTACTACATCACTTCAACCCCTCTCACAATCGTTCATTTGTCGTCGTCGTCATCCTCGCCGTGATCATGCGCATCAACATTTCTCAATGCGCCGACTGATCGATCTCCTGTCTGTTCCGCTGAAGTCGCTGACACCAGAAGCGGCTGGATGACGCGGATCTGCACAGGGACGCTGGCGCGAGCGCGCTTCAGTGCTAGTTGCAACATTCGCCGCATGCCTTCTCCTACACGGTGCGAGAAAAAGCAAGGGAGAAGCACGTTCTCAAAACGTGAGTATGATGCCAAAATGTGCGTGTCTCATTAAGCAGGCGAAGCGCGAGTTGCCGCGCACGACTGCTACCTGTCGAGTTGAGTCCAGAAGATGTCGCGAACGGACCGAGAAGTTCACACAGCGGTGCTAAGACGAGGAGTCGATACCCATCGCTTTGTTCCTGGAAGTGCGTGCAGCGTTATAAGTCTTCGCTTGCACCATTGAAAAAGAGTGTTGAGCACGCGCGACGTACGCACCTTCCACATTCGCTGCACTTCACTCAGCTCACACAGCGCTTGGAAGACGTCGCGGCATTGAATGAGTGATATACGCTGCAGTGGTGCGTAGAACGCTTCAGACAGAGGAAGGTCTCCGGAAGCGGTCGAGTGTGACAGAGTCTAGAAAACGAGCCGAGTTAGTCCACTGCGATGAAGCAAACAAGCGTCATCTTAAATGAGAGAATCGTCTTACACTGGCATACCGCCGCTGCAATGCAGCTGCCAACAGCTTTGATATCAGCGGAAGGTTCGAGACGAGGAACAGCACTCGCTGGCCCTCCAGCACCACTGACACAGCAAGCTCGATACAGTCCTAGAGAAGAAATCGCACGACGCTTATTACTTCGAGAACGAGCAACACAAGCCACAGCTTAAAAGAAGCTCCAGTTGACTCACAACGCACCTCTAAATACGACATGTCCGCATTTTGCAGTGGTGCTTTTCGCTGCGCTAGAAACTGGGAATCGGGACTGCCGAATTCAAGCACATAACAGTCACAAATACATATGAGATCATCGTGCCAAGACCAGTGTATACTTGCTCACTGGCACACTCACCTGCTGCTGCTATCAAGAAGCGCCGATATGCGAATAGGCTTCGCCGCGCAGATCACCGCCGCCTGCTTCCGGATCTGCAGCAACTTTTGAGAGTGGAGGTTCTCGGAGAAGAGCTGCTCCGCAGTCATGTCCAATAAGTCATCACCATCAGCAGCAGCGCTATCATCATCGTGACGAGCAGTACCAGTACCAGCATCAGCGCTGTGGCTCGCAACCGTCTCTCTCAGCAGGCGCTTCAACCGCGGCATTCGCTCACTTCTTGTCTTGGGTGTTGTTGAGAAAAGTGGTCACTTTCAACTCACATTCACTCCCACCAACTGGTACTGTTCCTATAGAGGAAGATTCCCTTTTGGTTGGTTCCTGTTCTTATAGAGGGTACTGCCTTGGCTCATCGCTGTCGCGCTTTTTATCCTCTCTCGTGGGTTGAAACCGCGCGCCTGGAAGGAAAAGAAGCGAAATTGTCGCTGCTGCCGCTGGCTGCTGCTTCATGTTCTCCCCACCGTCCTCGCCCCCGCTCTTCCCTGCTGCCTCTGCAGACCACGACCACCTCCATGACACACTCGTAGACCCTGAGCAGGTCCAGATCCAGATCGAGCTGCTGCAGCCCGACGCCCCGCACGCGGTGAACTTACTGCTGCTGAACTCGCCTCCTGCGAGCCAAAAGGACGACGAAGACGATGAGGAGCTGCGTAACTTTGACAGCAACAGCCCGCTTTCTGCTGCCGCTGCCGGTGCTGTTATTGGTAGCAGTGCTTTAGAAGAAGACGCTTTCGTGTATGTCGACGGCTCTCCTTTCGAGGTACCTCGGGTGGCGGCAGAGGCGCAGAGCATCATGATGGCAGCGACTTTGACTGTGGCGAAGAACGAGGATGAAAATGGGAACAGTGGGAATGGAACGCGCGCGAATCGAGGAGATCTCATGTTCGCGTCGTCGAGTGACCACGACCGACAGAAAGAGCGAGAGAGAACTGAGCTCGTGCAGATGATTCTCGAGTCGATCGCGAATGTGCCAGTGGCAGTGGAGCGGATCCATACGAACGAGAAGCTGCGCGCTGCGCTTCGAGAGGAAATGGGCGATGAGAATATCCTTCTGCGTCGCTTTTTCAGCGAAACTTCAGCTGGCGGCGGATTCGGCGATATTGGGGATGGCTACGCAGCTCACAATGGCGGGATGATGTACGGTCACAGCGCAGGGCATCTCGGTGATGGAGACGGCGGCGAAGACAACGAGGAAAGCGATAGTGATGACAGCAGCGGGTTTGGTTCAGACTACGAAAACGATCTCGCAGAAGCAGTGAACCAGCTTTGCATGACAGACGACACGCTCATCGCGATGGAGAAGAAGATATCCGCTCCCATCGCTATCACAAACCCAGACGCGTTTGAAGTCAGCTCGAATCGAACGTCGAACTCTCCGCAGTCGTCAATTAACTATGGTGCGTCGCCTGGGAATTTATCGCAAGACGGCGAGCCAGTGTCTGCGCTGTGGCCGCGCCAGCCGCATCAATTTGCGTTCACACAGGAAGAAGAATCGAACACGAGAGGCGAAGATGAGGTTTACAGTGAGATCATCGGCTCCATGTGCGAAGATGAGAGTTTCCAGGGAGAAGAAGGCGACGAAGGCGATGGTGATGAGGACGAGGAAGACGAAGACGAAGAGTATGACGAGACTACAAAAGTATTTCAAATGGACGAAGATGACAGCGTCATGGACTCGCACATCAACGGATACAGAGCTAGACGAGCGTTTACTTCTTCTGGTGAGTCCACATCGGACAGACCTTCGACGGGCGAAAACGGAAATGGTGCAGCTCACGGAGATGGAGAAGACGACCAGGAGGAAGACAACTCTGACGACGAGGGCGAGCATGAGTACGAAGTGGTCGAGCTTCGAATCATTCGAGAGAAGAACAAAACCGGCTTTGAGCCCAGTCGGGACTGGAGACCGCGCGTTGGGAGCCTGGTTGGAGGGAGATACAAGGTGCGCATTTCTATTGATTCATATCAAATGAAGCTGCTCTTTCGTATGGTGTTGATGATCTTAACCTTTGTGCGTTTCCTTTCAGGTCGAACTGGCGATCGGAGAGGCGGTGTTCAGCAGGACGTACAAGTGCGTCGACACGACTACGAACCAGATTGTGTGTCTGAAGATCATCAAGAACAACAAAGAGTACTTTGATCAGGGTGTGGACGAAATCCGCTTGCTCCAGTACATTGCGGATAACTGCAACGTCGACGACAAGCACCTGGTTCGCCTGCTCGACTACTTTTACTTTCGGGAGCATCTGATCATCGTCACAGAGGTAAATGCGCATCTTTTTGATTTTTCTGTCTATATGTCTATCTATGAGAGATGCCTAACCAAGTACTTGCATTCGCTTATCCCGTTAGCTTCTCCGCGACAACCTGTACGAGTTCTCCAAGCTGCTGATGGATAGAGGTGTGATCAACTATTTCAGCATGCCTCGACTCAAGAAGATCGCGATTGAAGTACTCGAAGCGCTCCAGGCGCTGCATTCGCTTGGTATCGTCCACTGCGACCTGAAACCCGAGAACATCCTCATCAGCAACTTCAGCGAGTGCCGCATCAAGGTGATTGACTTTGGGTCCGCGTGCTTCGTGACTGACGAGCTGACGTCCTATGTGCAGTCGCGCTCCTATCGAGCTCCAGAGGTGAGTAGTTTCGCAGCTCATATACGTGGGTGCATTTGTCTAACTTCCAGCATTTTCGTTGTAGGTGATTCTCGGTCTTTCGTATGATCAGAAGATCGATATCTGGTCGCTCGGCTGTGTGCTCGCGGAGCTTTTCACAGGTGAAGTGCTGTTCAAGAACGACTCGGAGCAGACGCTGCTGGCGCGCATCATCGCTGCAATAGGTACGAGCGCACTTGACCCTACATTGCAAAATCTTATGGCAAATTCTGATTGTCTCTTGATGCATTGGCGTTGCTTGTTTTACAGGTTTTGTGCCGTCGAACCTGCTGGAAGAGCGCGACGACTTGATCGACCAATTCCAGGAGAACGAGCTGTTCGCTGTGGACGCGAGCGGCAACGGCGTGCTCTCGGGTTCGCTGCGGCTTCCGTCGCTGGAGCAGGTCGTGCAGACGGGCGATCGCCTATTTCTAGACTTTCTGCGCAGTCTGCTGCGCATCGACCCTTCGAGGCGCTTGACCGCCACGCAAGCGCTCATGCACCCATGGCTCGCGCATGGCGTCTTTTCAGCGCATCGTACCTAAGCGAAGATACGATACTCTCTGCTCAAAAATGTACCCACTTTTGTCACCTTACCCCAACGGAAAAAAGAAGCCCGCCAAAATTCAAACAGGGAAAAGGCCCTCAGTACCAGCGAAGCCGACGGCGGCGAGGACGAGGGCGGCGAGTCAGCTCAGTGGCGCAAGAGGGACAAGAGGGTCAGCGTGCAAGTGAGAGTGCGGGTGGGTGCGTCACCCTGTGTGCGTCTGTGAATGTGTGTGTATGCGGCTGCTGCGTGCATGTGCACGCGTGGTTGTTAGTGTCGTTGTCGCTTTCCTTACTTGCCTGCTTCTCTTCATTGCTGCGCACGATTGATTTACACATAGAGAAATGAACTATAGAAATGTGAATGCGTTCATCTCACTTTATCGATGCACGCATTTATCTCGTGATGTATGTATCGTATGCGTGGCGTGGCGCAAATGCCATAGCGGGGTGTGGAAATTATACTGATGCTGGTCCTGTAATGTGATAGGAAAACGATCGGAAAACAAAACCAAAAACAAGAGCGAGACGCAATGGAGACCACTATCCGCAGCTACGGAATCAACAAAAACAACAACAGCGACGAGCACCAACAGCAGAGACACCACCGTTACGCGCTTCGCGAGTGCTCCATGAACCAGCGCCTGCACAGCGAGGGCGAGTACAACAACAATAGCAGCAACAACAGCCAGAGCCACATTGATCACGAAAAGACGGAGAAATGGGCGGCTTTCTACCCGAACGAGAACGTCGCAGTCGTCACTCGTGCCAGCAAACCCCCGCTGCCTTTGAATGGTAAGAAACTAAGCAAGCAAAGCGTCTATGGGGCTCCTATGTGAACTGGAACCTAATGCTGCATGAGTGATGTTTATTCCAGGATACGTGCCACTACGTGTCGGTCACGAGCGTCCAGCTAACAACAGCAGCGATGAGAACGAACCACCAGTCGGGTGAGTTGGGCGACTTTTTTTGCGCCATTCGAATGAACTTCACGCGCATTATCCACTCATCATCGCTGCCATGCACGCAAACAAACAGGTTCTCTCTCGACACGTTGCTCTGGAACGAGAAGCTGCTGGAAGACCGTCTCACGGAGCTCAACGCGTGGACGCGACGGTCTCCGCCCACTCAGCGCCAGAAGCTCGACCGCATCAACTCTCTCATTAATCGCTGTAATAATAACTAACGCCCGCTTGAACGGTTTGATTGATAGACGCATTCGCGAACCACTCTATTCCTCCAACCTGCCTCTTCGTCTATTTTATCACCACGAGAGGGTATTGGAAACCGTTTCGCCTCGTGGCGCATTTGAAGTTCTCTCTCTCTCTCTCTCTTGACTCCCATGAGCACCAAGTGAGGCAAGCGCCGGTCAGTCAGTAAAGCGAATCAGTCTGCCAGTCGATGGACGCTCGAATATTGAGGCATCAAACATGATCTCACTACTGCTACACTGGCTAAACGACGAGCTTCGACTGCACCGCCGCGTTGAGGTCCTGGAGCGGGACCTCTGCAACGGATACATCTTCGCCGAGGTGCTGCACTCGTTCGGGCTCGAAAAGCACTTGGAGAAGTATGAAGACACACTGGAGATGCCCTCGCGGATCCAGAACATGGAGCTACTCGCACAAACTCTGGAGAAGCTCGGCATTTCGTTCCCAATGCGACTGCGACGATCGATTCTGATGGAGGACCGCTCGGCGATCCTGCAGTTTCTGCTGCAGCTCAAGGAGTTCATCCAGAACCGCGGCAAGAAGCACTCTTCAAAGTCCCACGTGATCGCAGTGAGTTCAAGAGTATACGCTAGCAGTTCGAAGACCAAAGAGAGTAAGATGCCGCAGGATGTTGAAGAGCGGTTCGTGGTGGAAACAGCCAGCAAGCTCCACCCGAGAGAGATTGAGTTCCGCAAAGACGTCAACATGGCCGTGCATCTGAGAAAGTTTGAGCAAGCCCAGTGGACTGCCGAGAACGAGCGCTTCGAGGTGAGAATAATCTATCTGAATTTGTCCATGCTGTGGGAATGCAAGTACTCACTTGGCTTGTTGCGTTTGATGCCGTGCTCTCCTTTAGTTTCAAGAAAACCAAAAGGCGGCGAAAGCTGCGGACTCGGCGTCAGGGGTCCATTCTGTGCGAACGCATCTGAAGGAGAAGCGGGCGTTCATGAAAGAATGGGACAAGGAGCACCACGACAAGTGGAAAGGGACCCAGGTATGCGTGTAGCGGTCGATGCTTTGTCAGTACTGTGAGTTGCTAACGTGTTGCACATCATGTTCTATAGTGGTTCTACATGATGACAGAGCAGAAAGACTTGCGTCTTGAGCTGACGATGCAGGAGCGAGCACGGATCCACGAAGAACGGAGGCTCAACTCTATTCAGAGAGATGCAGGCGACGGTGTCGTGAATTTTGAAAAGAATTTGACTCGCCTGGGGTTGGGCGAGGCGTCAACAGCGAGCTCCAGTGCGCAGTCACTGCGGCCGATTCCTGCTACAGACACTGGAGCGCTCGCGCATTTAAAAAAACTGGAGCACCGAGTCGAGGAACTCGAGTTTCGCCCGTCGAACAATGTCAAGATGATGAAGGAACTGCGCGCGCGTCGAAAAGCTCAACTCGTAGCTGAGAAGGATCGGCGCATGCGACGGCGCAAATCCAACAGCGACCAAACCTCAATTCAACGCATAACTGCTGAGAACAACCTCTCCTTGGGCGTCGAAAGCGATTTTTCATCGCCAGATACCCCGGCGAGTGCTGTCTCCAATGCACTTGGTTCCTCAGCCAAGGTTGGCACTGAAAATTCAGTTTGTAACATCAGAGAAGAGTACCTGAAGAGCAAAAGAGCCGAGCTGGAAGCTAACTACGACCGTCTGCGAGAGTCCGGAACACTCAAGAGAGAATCCAACACGCAGACGCTGCTCGCGATTCGCGCGCAAGGGTATTCGAAGGCAGACTTTCACAAGTGGGAGGTGTGCGCAGACGCAGCGGAAGCGCTGATCACTCTTGCTTTTGAATGCGCCACATTGAGGTACGCCACAACATCGTGACGACACCATATTTTGACATCGTCACTGACAATTTCCTGATATGCCTTTGTTCTTTCCAGTGGCTCTGGGAAACACGTTGATATGGAACAACTCAAAAAGAACTCGTTTCTCCACGTTGTGCCGACAGAAAAGACTCGTCATGCTGGAGGTGGTGGCGAAGATGACGAAGAGACATATGAATTGAAGGAGATCACCAAGAGCTTTTGTTTGGGAACTGGGGTGTGGGCCGAGCACCACAACAGATTCGACTCACACTCTCAACCGGGCCCAGCGGCAATTCTAGAGCTTGTTCAGAACATACTGACTCCACCTGTTGCTCTGGACACAACATGGACTTCCAAGAACGAATTCAAGATCATCTGCGTATTCACTGAAGACACTAGTGAAACTAGTGAAGTGTTTCCGCGGCGTGTAGCTATGGAGCGCGGGATGGAATACGCAAATGTCGAGTTGGTAGTCGACGAATGCATCCAGAAGAGCTTCGATCCTCAAAAGCAAGCGGATGCAGCCACGTCGTCCCTTTCAGAGCGAGATGTAAGTAAAATGTTCTTATCTACCATGTCCACTCACCTATTTGTCTATCCAGCCACTACGTCTAACTTGGGGAGTGTGTTTCTTGTTTTGTAAGCGTGAGCTAGGCGCTCTGGGCTTCAAAGTGAGCGCGCTCAAGCAGAAAAACACCGTGCTACCTGAAGCGCTGGTGATGGAAATCGTGACCAAGTACATCCAGTTGATGCAAAGAGATGGAGTAGAAACTCAAGACAGCAGAAGTGAAGACCTTGCACCAAACGAATGTCAAGGCAGCAGAGGATGCATCCTGCACAACTTTCCCAGGTTTGACTCTGTGTAGTTTTTTTCTCCTAATGATTTGTCTGCACCCTTGAGCT
Organism: Pythium sp. MPC-2022a; assembly: GCA_038050625.1. Taxonomy (NCBI): domain Eukaryota; phylum Oomycota; class Peronosporomycetes; order Pythiales; family Pythiaceae; genus Pythium; species Pythium sp. MPC-2022a. Next base: position 13,810 of record JALBZB010000404.1, read on the forward strand.
CACAGAAATCGTTCGGTACCACTGTAGATCCCTCGAAGAAGCGAAATTTTTTGAGAGAGCGCTGATTGGGAATATCGAGGACGAAGAGACTCGGACAAGCAAACTCGCTGCATTCGAGAGTACAATTTCGAAAGACGAAAGTAGTTCGGACTCTGCCAGCTACGTATCCCAAGTGGATGGCGTTGTGAGTGTATCTGCATCGCCGGCACCGAAAGAAATCGCAGCAGGTGAAGAGGAGCAACGACCTCCGTCTACACCAGCAGATCTGGGTCTTGCTGCTGCTACTGTTGGGCAAGAGAGCAAGCGAACGTCACTGCTCGTAGCCGGCGCTGAAAAGAAGACCCCAGAGGCGCAGGCGAAGGCGGATCGAGAGCAAGAAAACCTCCGGCGTCTTGAGCTCCGAGCGCAACTCGAAGAGTTCTGGACTCGAATGTCCCGCTTCACAAAGGTAAGATAGGATTCATAGTTGTTGGTTGCTGTTGTTCAATGCTGTTGACATATTTGTTGCGCCTACCACGACTGTAGATCGACCAGGCTGGAATGCACGCTGATGTACTCGCTGAGTTGATCCACCTGAGCATCGATGCCATGACAAACGAGTCACTCGTAGACTCGACAATATCGCTGGTGTGTAGCAAAACCACTGCACTTCCAGATCAACTTCTAGCAGCTCGTGGACAACGGCGAGCTGGGATGGAGTTGCTGCAGCGAGTCCTTTGGCTACGAGCGTCCAAAGAACTTGACATCACAGACGAGAACCTGAGCAGCATCCTGGAGAAACTGCACGAGGTGAGTTGAATGAGCATTGCATCCACAAGTGTTTCGTTCACAGCATTTTATACTTCTCTGTGTTTCTCCTTCGCAGATGGATCAAGCTCTGCAAAGCGAGCTAAGCTCCAGGTTCAAAGTGATTCGCGACATTCTGCGCGAGATGTCAGCCATCAGCGTCCAGTCGCGAGAGGAGCTTGAAGCTCAGCTGGAGGACTCTTCTGCACTTCAAGACGTCCTTGATACTGTTTCTTTGAAACTCCAGGGCAAAGTATCCACGCCGGCAAACAGAGAGGTTCGTATCTTTCCATATCCATTGCTTCCATTACAGTGTAGTTCATGCTCAGCGTTTTTCTCTCTGTTCGTTTGTTTTCCGTAGCGGTTCTTCACCGAGTTGGAGGTGCTTCTTGGCGATCAAGTGGACGAAAAGAGGCAGCAGGCGAACGCTTTCGTTGAAGAGTTGCGACGAGACCCAACGTTGGCGATGGTCTCCGCAGTCAACAAATTGTTTCAGATGCTCCCATCCATCTGCTTTGTCCTGAAGGAGCACACTTTGGACAAGATCCAGTTTCTGCAGCGCAACCTGTACGACCAGATCCCATTTCTCAGCGTTTCACGAAACTGTCGAGGTGAGGTAGCGCTTCCGCAAAAAGCACCAGGCGACGCGATCAACGCAGCGATCGAGCTGTGTGCGCCGGACGCTTCTGTGAGTGAGTCGGTCGTTGAAGACGTTACGCGAATACTCGGCCAGGTTGCCTCGCAGTTTTCCTTTCGACACTCCAACAACGAAGCTCAAGAATTTGACTCGTTTCACGAAAAGAACGTGGTGGCAGCAGAAATCCAACGTTTATTGGAACAAATTACAACGCTTTGCCGATTCGCAAACCAACTAAAGCAACGGGCAAGTGAGGTCTACGAAAGCGACCTCACGCATCTCCAGCAGTACATCGCCGACGACCTGCAATCCAAGAACGCGAGAGTCGATGCAGTGATGGCCGAGATCCGGCAGCTCGGACACGCCAGTTGGCCAACACCAACGCGCTTACCCCACGACCGGTTGTCCGTGGTCGCGAGATGCTTACCCAGAAACCAAAGAGCTCACTTTCTGTCTTGCGAGCAGCTTCGCGCGTTGATATCCGCGTTTCTGGCACGAGAAAAGCAGAGTCCCCATATCTCCTCTTGGCAGGCAATCAGGCAGGAAGAGTTCCTCTCGTTGGTTTTGGATACTGCGCACCGACACGACTTCCATGGATCGTGGCAAGACTCGATAGCGCTGGCTAGCGTTGTACTTGAGTTTGCAACAGCTGCTGGTTCTGTCTTGGATGGTGGTGAGTCGTTGGTGTCATGGAGACAGTTTGTCTATTCCATTCTCTGCACACAATTCTTCGCCTTTCCACGCGCGAGTGACATTGAACAGTTCGCGCAGCAGGCACTCCCACTGGCCAGAAGAAGCAACAACAACTTAACCGAAGTCCTGCTTGGTCGAGAAGAATTCCTTCGATTTCCACTCTGGTTCGAGAAATCAGTTGCCGAAGACAAAGCGTTCCTTGCCGAGCTGAAAGACCTCATTTTCCTGCTCTTCAGTACGACTGCCGACGATGACGCTGCTGGTTGTGTGGACCTTGTGTCCATGCTTCTGCTTTGGTGTCTTCACCCATCACGTGGTCCTGGAGTTCGCAGTGACTTGGAGGATCTCCTGCCAAAGTACTCCAGAGGACTCGCCCGCGCTTTCCGCGCACTTGCGTATTTGCAGCCACAGCAAGAGCAACAGCAAGCTTCGCTCCAAGTCAACACAATCCAATTCCGCAAGCTTCTCGACTTCGCTCGCGTCCCACTTGACGAGCAAAAACTCGAAGCGCTCTGCCGTACTAAAGAAGACGGAACAGACTGGCGCTGGAAAGCCGATGACGACTCGGACACCGCGGCGTTTCTGGGTTTCTGCGGCGCGTACGACGCTCGACTCGCGCGCCAGTTTCTCTTTGTGAACCCGTTCGACGCGCTTCTCAACTCAGCGTCTTGATGGCGCCACTCTGCTATAATAAAACTCCTTCGCTACACCGCTCGCTTCTCGTAATGTCTCTTCTTTCCTGTTGTGTGGAAGGTGAATTGTCTTTTGTCTTGCTAATGATCCTCGCTCTCACTTCGCTCGTCGTCATGCTTCTCATGCTCGTCGCCCTCATCACTCTGCGTTCGCAGAGCAGCACCAGCAGCGGGCAGTCTGCTCGAATTCCTCTTTTTTCTGGCCTTTTTGAGCACGTCTGCATAGATCGAGTGCGCGAGGATGCCCGCGAAGAGCCCGATGAAGCCCGCAGACGTGAAGCTGCGCGAGTACTTGATCGCGAAGAACGCCGCGATGACGCCGCCGGCGTACTTGAGCGTGCTCTCGGTGCGCGGTTTGGCGTAGAGCTGCGCGACGACGGCCTCGAGTAGCCGCAGCCAGCGTCTGCGCGTGGCTGACGCGGCGTCCACCGCCGCGAGCACCCCCTGCGGGAGCGCCATCTTGTTGCTGCCGTTCATCATCTCTTGAATTTTTTTGGACGTGATGCTTATTTTTCTGAGCAAGTCTGCACGCACTGTAGGCATGAGAATATCGACCAACTTGTGTGTGGCCGCGTTCCATTCTTTGTAAATATTAAGGTTCTGACAGTGGTCTGTTTGGCGGAAAAAACGGTAAAGAACCGCGCGCGCTTTTTCTAGATTCTCAGCAGCCTCTCATTGGTCCATATTCTAAAGATTTCTTACAGTACATGATTGGTCCAAACTCACCATGACAGACCATGATTGGACGAAAATATACTGTAAAGTGATGTGGCCCACCCTCGCCAGGGACGCGCGTCCATCCCGCTCTTTCGATGCGTCGCATGCGGGCGGCTCATTTCGCGAAGCCGAGCAAACGACCGCTTCCAGTCGTTTGGCGTTGCTCTGTGCGCAAAGGGTGCCACTCTCCAACCTTCTCTGCGCAGCTCAGGTCACTACCTCAAGCCACACGCTACCTAGAAGCCCTACCTCTCGGTCCAGTATCAGTCATCGAACGATCCAGATCTTACCAGCAACCATCAACCAACAACAAAGCACCATGCAATTCGAAAGTAAGCTTGCGCTGGAAGCCGAGATCGACGTCTGCTCGACGCGCGTGCGCGAGCTGCAGGAGTTCGTGCGCAAGAGTGAGAGCGGCGTGACGCTCGAGCAGGTTGCCGAGCAGGTGAAGAAACTTGTCGCGCTGCGCAAGGAGCTGCAGCTCTGGAAGGCCAAGGAAGAGGAGGAAGAGGAGGCGCTCGCGCTCGCCCAGGAGAACGAGCAGAACAACCAGAACAGCGACGGCCCCGCGTCGCCGACGAACAGTAGCACGAGCAGCAGCAAGAAGAAGCGCAAGAACAAGAAGAAGAAAGCGGCGTCCGCTGCGGCTTCCCCTGCTGCGGAGGAAGGCGAGGCTGCGCAGGTGGCGTCCAGTGGCGACAGCTCGAGCGAGTCGGTCGATGAGCCCGTGGTTGAGGACGTGAAGGAGCAGACCCCGGAGGTCGAGGACGAAGTGCCGCAGCAGGAAGAAGTCGCTGCTGCGTCTGTGTCTGCGGTGGTCGCTGACGCAGAAGTGACGGACAACCAGGCGGATGAAGAAACCATCGGTACGTACTCTAGCTACTCTCTTTCAATGCATTCCCCTGTTGCCTCGTTGGCTGCGGCTGCTGATGGTGATGATCACGCTCTAGCTGCTTCTGGCGCTACGAATGACGATCTGTTGCTGCAACAACGCGCGGACTCTCTCTCGCAATGGCTCTCTGACGCTGATTATGCTGTAGCTGCCCTCGAAGACCAGCTGAAGAAGGCCGAGCGCACCAAGCAGGCGACCGAGTACCTGGCGAGCCAGATGACGGAGGCCGTCAAGGTCGAAGAAGAGAAGGTCGAGGCCGTTGCCAAGGTCGAGAAGAAGAAGAAAGCGAAGAAGTCGAAAACCGCGTCTGTTGATGCTGGTGAAGCCGTCGAAGCCCCTGTCACTGTTACTGCCGCTGCGAGCAAGGAGCTCGAGCAGAAGGTCGCCGAGCTGGAGAAAGAGCTCGCGGAGGCCAAGGCCAAGGCCGCGGACGCCAAGAGCGCGAACAAGAGCCTGACAGAAGAGCAAGTGGCGAAGATCGCTGACCTTGAGAAGCAGATCGCGGCCGCCATGGCTGAGGCTGAGGATGCGAAGAAGGCGCTGACCGAGTCCGAAACGAAGCTGCGCGCTGAGCAGGAGCGATTGACTCAGACGGTCGCGAACCTGAAGGAAACGAATGCGCAGCTCGCGAAGAAGGTCGACGACGCTGTGGCCTCGGACGTGCAGCTCCGTGACGAAGTGAGCAAGCTGCAGTCGGCGCTCAAGCAGACGGAAGAGGCCAACTCGGACCAGAACACCAACTTCCGCAAACTCTGGAAGACCATCGACGAGTTCCAGGTATGGGTTTGTTGCCTTTTAATGATGATCGACTGTAGTTTTTTATTGTGCTAACCGAAATTGTATGTAAAACTCGAATAGGCAGCGAACCAGAAGCTCCAGGAGAAGAACACGCAGCTTGAGGCGGACGCCAAGTCCGTTCGCGTCGAGGCTGAGAAGGCTGCGAAGGAGACTTCGGCGGAGCAGAGCCGCACGGAAGAGCTGACGTCGGAGCTGGCGAAGGCACAGAGCGACCTGACCGCTTCAGCTGCACAAATGGAGGCTCTGACCGCTGAGGCGGGCAAGCTTCGTACTGAGAACCAGGAGCTCGTGGAGAAGCTCGCAACTGTTGAGGCCAAGCTCCAGGCTTCGGCTGACCAAGTTTCGGCCCTCGAGAAGGAGCTCGCGCAGAGCAAGCAGCAGCTTGAGGCCTCTGCTGCGGAGAACAAAGCGCTCGCTGCCAAGTCGGAGGAAGCGGCGACGATTTTCGAAGAAGAAAAGCTCAACCTGAACTCGCTCTTGACGAACTTGCAGACCGAGAACACTGGTCTGATCACCAAGACCTCGGACCTCGAGAAGCTCTTTGCGGAAGCCAAGGGAGCGTCTTCCTCTGTCTCGGCCGAGAAGGAAGAATCCGCCAAGCTGGTGCGCGCACTCAAGGACGAGGTGATCGCGTTGAAGCTCGCCTCCGAGAAGGCGACCGAGCAGGCTTCGGAGAGCGTCGGCCAGGTCAAGACGCTCACCTTGGAGCTCGACGCGTGCAAGAACGCGCTGAACACTGCCCAGAAGCGTCTCGAATCCACGGGCAGCCAGCGCGTGGAGCTCGACACGGAAGTGCAGAACCTGCGCGCACTCGTTGCGTCCCAGGAGGACATGCTGAAGAAGACCCGCACGGCGATGTTCGACGCGAACGAGGAGCTCAAGGAAGCCCAGAAGCACACCCAGAAGTGGAAGAGCTCGTCGCAGACCGCCAACACGCAGCTGAACGAGAAGATCGCGGAGGTCGACAAGGCGAAGAAGCAGCTCGCGAAGACCCGAGCCGAGCTCGCCACCGCGGAGACTGCGCGCAAGCAGCTGACTGAGAACTTCAAGGAGAAGGACAAGAAGATCGGCAAGGTGAATCACGAACTGCAGCTTCTCAAGGAGAAGGTGGCGGCGTTGGAGAAGGAGAAGAGCGAGCTCAAGCAGGAGAACCAGTCGCTCGAGACCAACACCAAGACACTCTCCCAAAAGAACGCGGAGCTCTCGAAGAGCTCGACCCAGGTGCAGACCTACCGCCAGGCATTAATGGGCTTGATCCCGCTCGTGGTCGCTGCAATCTTTTACGCTGTTGCGAAATAAAGGAGTGAGTGATGTTAGTTGCCATTAGCCATTAGATGACGACGATAAACTTTCAAAATGTAGAAGAAACAGTATTTGCGAAATTAGAAAGTAGTTTGCTTGCTGCGCTTGGTACTTGGCACTTGGTTTGTTGGATGGATGGATGGATGATGGTCAAATCAGTCGCTTGTTGTTCACACAGAGTCTATAAGCCAGTAGTTGCCTTAAAAGCCCGTCAGCCATTCGAAGTCGCCAGTGTACGCGGTGCCGATGTTCAGATCTTGACCGGCGCCGTTCGCCGTGATCTGCTTGAATTGCGCTGCTGCTTCGGGTTCAAGCGGAGCCTGCAGGACAAACAAACGAAATAGAGAGGGTCGGCGTCAGTCATCAAACAAGTTAGCAGCGACTGGCTTGCAAGAGTTTTTTCTAAGGCAGCATACCGCAAACGATCCAATCTTTGTAGCCTCCCAGGAAGTGCCAGCGAAGAAAGGGTGGCGCTTGATGCCTTCGCAGACGTTATGCGCCGAGTTGGCCTTCATGTCTTGGAAGCCGAGACGGGCAGTGAGTTCTGGGCACAGCAGCTTCTGGATGATATCCTTCACCTCCGCGCTCGCAGTCTCCGGCCACGTAAGTTGTTCCTGTAAAGCAGCAAGTAATTGCAAAGGTCAGTCTTCACTTGCATGGCAAGTTTCAAACTGCTTGTCGGTGGCACATACCGGTCGGAACGTCGTGATCTGGTTCAAAATTTCAATGTCATCCTTTTTCTCCAGAGAAAATGGTGTGTGACCACACAAGAGTTCGTACATCAGCACACCGAGAGACCAGTAGTCCGCCGCGATGTTGTGTCCTTCACCCTTGATCTGTTCAGGCGACAGATATTCCGGAGTACCGCAGACCGTGTAGGTTCTGCCACGACCAACATACTTGGACAATCTGCTCCACACAACGCACAAAGTCAGATAAACGAGGAAACTCTCCAGTCTCGAGTTTAGAAGTAAAGCAAGTCCGTACCTGAGATTCAGCATTCTGATGTTGCCGTTTCGATCGATCATCAAGTTTGACGGGTCAGCGGTACGAGACACAATCCCCTCCGAGTGCAGGAATTCCAACGCCAACACGACTTGAGCAGCATAGTAGCGAACGAACGACTCTCCGTGACTTTCGCCGTCAAGGAAACTCTCCAGGCTTCCCACAACTTGGGTGCTGTACAGAAGGTGGATGTCGGTCTCATTCGTGTTCATGCCGCACACGTTCGGGACAAGCGCGTTCTTCTCGTACAAAGACACGTAGATGTCACGTTCACCAGCCACGTGTTTCTGCATACTGGCATCGAAAATGGCTTGCTTGCTCACGGAGCGCAGCGTCATGAACTGTGGTGGCGACGAGCCCTTCACCATCACCAAACGGACAGTGTTTGTAACGTCCGAGAAAACGTTTCCGACGATCTCAAGCTGGTCGATCGTCTTTGGGAGTCCAGCAAATTCATCTGGTTCGTCAAACAAGACAAAACCCGTCGACTAGCAAAAACAAACACAGAAACACCATGAGTAAGAACCTAACAACCCATGCCGCGGAGCAGAAGCATTTCCAGCAAACTTACTTTCGTGGCCTTGCGTGATTCAGAAATGCGCTCCTTTCGGAATCGGCGGATCTTGTCTTTCTCCAAAATCGAGGAGAGCTTGCCAACCGCCTGTTCGAATGTCTCCTTCGTGATGAAGAGGCATTCTGTGTGCTCCAAGGCACGAAGCGTGCGTTGACTACAAGTTTCAGAGAGAAAAAAATGTTAACTAAACAGCAAACTCAATGGACAACGCTCGTAGGATAGATAGTCACTGACCTGATCGATCTCCGTCGAACAAGCGCCACTTCGCCAAAGTAATCAAGCGCCTTCAGCTGGATTTTGGCAAGATTGTTTTGCTTGGAGGTAGACTCCACCTTTCCGCTCGTGATCAAAAAGAAGCCCGGCTCGTTCATTCCTTCGTGGAGAACGAACTGCCCTTCATCGAAGGTCAGCACTCTCATTTCTTCCGCGACAAGGTTCGTCTGCGCGACAGTGAGCGGACGAAGCAGACTGATTTGACGGAGGCGGTGAACGACATCGCGCATCGGTCTGCCTCGCATCAAAATGCCGCGGAACGCAAGACGGTCGAGGGCCCACAACGCTCCCTTCTCTTTCGCAATCACAGTTGCCGCGCGAGGCTTGGAGTAGATCAACGCCAGTTCACCGAAAGTTGGGTGGTGGTGTGGACCAGACTTGTACACATGGACCACATCACCATACTGCTCCGCCGAAATAGTGTTGTTCTCGGTTTGAGGAGGCTGCACATGCTCAGGAACTACGCGAACCTCAAACTCGCCGTTGTCAACCAGGTAGAAAGTGTCCCCAGGAGCTCCCTGTCGAATCACGATGTCTCCAGCTTCCACTTCCACCTTTTTCAGCACTGAAATCACTTCCAAGATCTGATAAACATCATCAACAACACAACCCGGGTCAGCATACTCAAGGACTTCTAAACATGAATATATAGTCCACAACACACACCTTCTCGTCGCTCAGGTGGCTGAACAAAAAGTTGCCTTGCACGATCTCTTTGATCCACTTGATTTCAGAGTCGGACTTCTCACCACCTTCGTCGCTCAAATCGTACAACGCAGTCGGATCTTCGCCGTCAAACAGTCCTTCTGTGAGTGACAAGCGGATCGCTTCTGTTCCAACGATCGTGTTGCGGGGACCGTAGTCCTTCTTCCCGATTCCACGAACTGGTCTCTGCATAGATTGGAGATCCAACACTTCACCACCCACATAGATACTTCCGCGAGCAAGGTCTCGGTTGGCGGTGAGACCGTCGAGGTAGATGCAGATCGCCGTGATGTCGTCCGTTCGCACTTCGTACTGCAGCCAGCGGTTGTACGCCTCCTCGACCAGCGCCTGGCACGCCTCCGATGGATCGTCAAACTTCTTCACAATGTCGACGACGTTCTGGCTCGTGAGGAACTCGAACACTCCGTCACTGGCAATGACAATGAACTTGTCGTGCGCGTTCAGTGCCTTGCACAGAATCTCAGGCTCAGCTGTGACACCCAGCTCCTCCGAAACGAGGTCACCGATGCTTCGTGTGAAAGCGGTACCCTAGTTTAACATGCAAACAGATTGTTAATACCAATAGGCAAATTTCTCGCAGGCATTCTGCAAAAAATAAACGACTTACTGGGTACTGTCCGTACGGATGCCAAATGCGCGGCGGGTCTCCGTTTTCGTCGATCTCGTCGCCGAGGTTGAGTCCCCAGTTCTCGTGAATCGGCTCGAAGCCTTCCACTTGGTCGACTGTCAAGATACGAGCGCCGCATTTCTTCACGCGCTCACGTTCATCCTACAATCGCAACAGCAATAGTCACATCAATTGGGTTAGAGCCTCAAACAACACAGAGTGTTAGATTTCCAACCATATATTTTTTCTCTCCCTCACCTTTCGGAATGGGGTCTGGTCGATCGAGAGCGGCTTCGCGACCAGCGACATATCTTCGTATGGACCCGTAGCTTTGAGGTTTTCCTGCGCGATGATCGCACGCGAGTCACCGACATTGGCGATGTGGATCTCGTTACCGTGGAAGAGCACCGAGATCGACGTGGTGCCGCTCATCGAGTCGTCGAACGCTGCATCGTGCATCTGTAATAGCAAACACAAACGAAGAGGTTCATGAGTGTCATCCATCTCTCGTGCCTCCTCGACATAAAAGAGCTCTAACGCACCATTTGGTTGGTCTCCAAGTGGGCACGTGTGAGAGCCGGAAGGATGCCGACATTGTCTTCGAGGTGTCGGACAATGTGCTCAGGAAGCTAAGGGTTACAATGGCAGCGTACACAGCCAATCACAATCACATGAGCCATCCATCCATCCAAAGACAGCCTACAAAAGACCAAACGCATCCAAGTGGTTCGTACGTATTCCGCCGAGAACTGGGAGCAGATGTCACCAAACTGGCCGTGGCCGTCGAAAACCGCGAAGAACGCCTTCTGGTCGTCGCCCGCAAAGTGCGTCTCGCAGTAGTAGCTGTCCTGGTTCGCCTTCTTGCGCGCTTTATAAGCGAACAGATACATGCATATATACACACATTAAGGAGTCAGTATAATGCGCACATATGAGACAGTGCAATGGGCATAACACGAAGAGACAAACAACAGCATGGCTATCATCCCACCTTCCGGGTAGTACCCGCGCTTCGAGTAGTACGAGTAGCGCAGGTTGTAGTCGCCGATCTGCAGCGCGTGGGTCGGTCCGGGCCCTTCTGGCTGCGTACGTCCGCTGGCCACCGACTTCTTGGACACTGGTCGTCGGCGCTGCTGGCTGCTGCTGCTGTTGCTGTTATTGCTGCTGTTCTCCTCGTCGCTTTCCTGTGGTTCGCTGTGCACCAGCGGCGGCGCGGGCTCCTTCACGACCTGGACGCCACCACCGTTTTCCGCGGTCTGTAGCTGCTGTTGCGACAGCGGCTTCTCCACGGGTTTGAGGATCTCGCCGCCGCCGTTGAGCTGCTGCTGCTGCTGCGGCTGCGTCGTGACGGCGGCGATCGCCGGCGTCTGCGGGCGAGCGGCCGTGTGCGCGTTCGGGTCCGCGGACGGGACGGAGCAGCAGTTGCCCATGACTCTCGTAGTACCTGTTGCTTAGTGTCGTGTGTGTGGGTGTGTGGGCCTTTAATGGGAAAGCGCGCGCGTGTGCTTGTGTACTTGCTTGTGCTTGTTGGGCCTTGTTGGGCCTTGTTGGGCTTTTGTGTCGCGCGCGCAAGAGAGAAGAAGCAAATGAAGAAAGGTCGTCGCAAGTCGCAAGCAAAACACAAGCAAACACAAGACAGGCAAAAACAACGCAATCTGCTTTTGGGCTGCTTGTCTATAAAAAGGGACATTATCCGCTATTTTTATTGGACAAAATAGTGGCGTATTTGATAAAGAAGCGATTTTTTTGTCTCGAAAGAGAGCTTGTAAGAACGGGAAATTTTTGAGACAAAATGCGAATGGCATGAACTATTTAAATCGCTGCTGGTGAAATGGAGATCCGTGTCAGTGAATTGGAGATCTGTGTCAGTTTTACGCGTGTTTGGAGGAAGCCAAGAAGTTGATGAATGTATCTCGATACAAAGCAGTCTCTTGGCTCCGATGCTTTCATCATAACAGGAGCATGCATGTCTGCTTGGAAGAAGCGCCAAACGAGAAAGATCTGCTCTATACTCCTTTTTCTTTTAGAAGAAAAATGGAAGCCACCAGTTTCTCTTTCTTTTACGACGCGACTTTTGGTGGGATCCAACTCTCCAATCATTTTCCGACTGACTATATTTTAGTGTGGGATTCCTATCAAATTAGAGGGTGACGGGAGTACAGCTGATTTTGGATCTCGTTATGTTAATCTCTTGCACACAAAGCAAAAAGAAGAAGCCTGCAGCATGAAGCAGCAGGTACGCGGTTGGCTATTGGGCATGTGTATGTGTGCTCGTGCTTGATCAGTCGTGCGCGGAATGGCGGTGTGTGGACACGTCATAGACAGTCGTCTGTTCATGTGCAACACTATTGCGGAAAGCAAACGCTTTGCATGTATGTTGTGTGTGAGAGAGATAGTGTGTGTGTCGTAGATGTTGTGTGGTGTGCACATCGCATTCTTGGTATGGCGTCGTGTGTGGTGCGTGTTGTCTGTGAGTGTGTTCGAGTTGAAGTTTCTAGTCATTTGCAATTGTGGCCACTACGTTCGAGTGCTTTTAAAGTCGCTTGCGTCATGGGCAATTTGTAGTTATGCTTTCTGACTGATTCTGAACCCTTTGTGTCTGATCTGCAGGAGTGAACACACACACACACATTGGCACTCTCACACCAGGCGCAGTGAAACCAGTAGCAGCGTCGAAGCCACCAGAGGATGACCAACCTCCAACAACAGCAGCAGCAGCCCCAGAAGTAGTAGTGCGCATGAGCCACACTGGCAGCGGCGGCAGCAGCACCAGTCGGATGACCATGCGCGTGCTGCATGGCTCGACCGTCTCGCGAGAGAGCAACGGCAGTCGGGGGAGATGATGACTCAAGCGGCGCCGCATTCACTCCTTCCAGCGAGAATTCTCAGCCGCGGCATCTCGGTGTCACAGTCTCATGCTAGAACTAGATGGGATCGTCCACTGGACCGCAGAACAAAGGTGGGTACCCGATGCGCGTGAAGAAGCTCCGTCCGCTCAGTGGATCATCCGCTGCAGGCAGCTCCTTGTTTAACGGGAGAGCGTCCATGCTCACAAGAATGTCGTCGACTGTGGGTCTGCGCGACACTTTCTTTGGCGGACACCGCGAGGACCCGCTGTAGCTCTCAGCGAGACAAAAAATTTACTTGACGGTCATTGACGAGAGCGACGGCATGGAGAAGAACATCGTGGGCCAGATCCTGATATCAGACGTCGGTAGTTGGAGCTTCTGGAGTGCAGAAGGGTGGATTATCGTTGCAATTGGCGTCGCGACGGTTGTGATCAATGCGAGTCTCGCCGTAGTGATCACTACGCTTGACGGGTTCACGATCGACCCGGGACTCGTGTTTGGCTCGCTGCAGATTCTAATCCTGTGCACGACCGTGTTTATCACGTACCATGGCATGCAGTCCTTCCAGGCACACCCGATTCCGCTGATCCTGTACAAGTGCGTGATCGACATGGTGCTCGCGCTGAGGTTCCTGCTCGACCCACTGCTCCAGGACTGGGGGGGGGTATGTTCCCGATAAGCGCGACTCGCGCAGCTACCTATCGGGTGTCACACAGTTCCTGTATTTATCGGGCAATTTGTGGTACCTTGCGCTGATCGTGGACCTTTACACGTCCCTGACAAACCTGCTCACGAGCGTCAAGGTGGATCGAGCGAAGTACAAGATTACAATCTACTTGGTTGCCACGTTCATGGAATTCATGATCGCTGTGGCCAAGGGTGCGCACGGGTTTTCTGGTGGCACATACTGCTGGACGAATCGCGGCAACTCGTAGGAGCGCAATTTCTTCAAACTCAACATCGCGGGCTGGCTGGTGTTCTACGACAGGATGATCCGGTATTACATTGCCGACATCGCGGTGCTGCTCTTTTGCGCCAAGCGCTTGCGGTCGGAACTGCGCGACACACTACAGACACGTCACGATATGCTCCGCAACGGTGCGATTTGTATCATGTGATTTACGGCGTACTGGACGATCGTGTTAATGTGGTACGCCGTGAGTTTCCACACGCGCACCGCATACCTGGCTGATGGTACGTTGGGGCCGAGCAAAATTTTCCGGTCGTTCGCGTACACGCTCTTGGGGCACGGCGTAGCGGACTACTTTGTCTGGTTCATGATCAATCGCCCGTCGCTCATCTGGAAGAACTGGCTCAAGTTCTCGTCCGAGTCGGCAGCCAAAAAGTTCAGTGCCAAGCTCAACACGGCGCTGCAACACGAGCTGATCTACTTCACGATCGAGGGCATGACTTGCGCGATCCAGATGGCGGACGACGAGCTCATTTTCTCGCGGGACCGATCACCTACCCGTGATCAGCGAAGGCGCGAGCGGCGCGTTCATGTTTTTTAGCGGCGACCGCAAGTTTATCGTGAAAAGTATGTCCGAGTCCGAGTGCCGCTTCCTGTGAGAGATCGCGGGGGACTATGCCAAGTTCTTGATCGTGAACCCGTCGTCGCTCATCACCAAATTTTACGACTAATTCAAGACCACGCTCTATGAGAAGAAGTTCTACTTCATCGTGATGGAGAACCTGTTTGACGTGGCGGAGCAGGGCGTGCAGATCCATCACTGCTTTGATATCAAGGGCTCGTGGGTCAACCGCAACAACAAGCGTCCTCGCCGCGGCGCCAAGGTCAAGTGCCACCACGGCTCGATGCAATTCAAATACGGCCAAAAAGGCGTCGCTTCAGTGCTCGAACGTCGTCGGGCTTCACGAATTGAACGTTGTGCTCAAGGACAACGACCTGCGCACGCGCATGCGCATCGGACGAGAAGCTGGACGCGAGCTGTACGAGCTGCGATGTGAGGGCTCGCTGTTCCTGTGCCGCCTCAAGATCATGGACTACAGTTGCTGCTCGGCGTTGTCGACATTGAGTTTATAGTCGACCAGCCGAAGGCGAACTCGTGCAGGAACACTATCACAATCGCAAATGAGAACAGCACGAACCAGAGCTTCATGACCACCATGTCGTTGTCTTCGTTCGTTGAGAATGTCGGAGCGGACTCTGTGCAAGGCACCAAGTCTGCGCTACAGAGTCTTGTGCACGAGCCAGCGGCGCCGCGGGACCGCAACGACAGCGAACTCTGCCATGAGGACCAGCAGCAGCCACGAGATCGCGTATGACGACGACGAAGTGGACATTGACGTGCTGGTCGAGAGTGGCGGACGCAGCAGACGCGGTGCCGGCACTCGTGAAAGAAGCGCTGGTCGCATGACGATCGAGGAGGTCGATTGCTCTAACTTGCAAATCAACAGCAACTCGTCCGCGATCGAAGACTCAGAGGACGTCGAGCAGGCGCAGCGCAACCCGCAGTCGATCCTGCTCCACTGTAACCAGATGTTTGTGGGCTTCTCCACGCGCAGCAACATCACGAACGTTTCGCCCCAGCGCGATGCCGTGTAGAGTGAGATTGAGCGAGTTTGAGCGAATGACGCAAGATCTGAGGTCGTATATTTCGCAGCAGAGTACCAAAGTATCTGTGGGGGGGGGGGTTTTGAAGAATGGGAATGGAAGGAAGTAGAAGAAAATTTTGCCAGATAAAACCAAACGTTAACAATCAAGGAATTGTTAATTG
>JALBZB010000405.1:0-29022 GCA_038050625.1 Pythium sp. MPC-2022a
ACTGCTGATCCCCCTCATCACAAAGTCCTTGTGGAAGTCGTGTAACACACGCTTCCTCACTCTGTGTATCGTGCTGAGTAACTCGGGAACGCCCGGTTACAAGTACAGAGGTCTCATGACGTCATGTGATGACGTCACTCATGCATGTGGGGATCTTTTAGCATAATCAATGTATCATCTCCGCACCCACAATGTATAGCGAAGGTGGTGTGTGATACACAGAATCAGTAATCTGATTCACCTTCACGTAATGGCAGCTCGTTGGCCCGTTACATTGCTGGATTGGTGGACTTGCTTTCTTCGCCTTCAGTCGCGAGAATGCGGTGCCTTTCTTCTCCGACAGCAGCTCGTCACCGCGTCGCTCTCGTTGCGTGGGGAGCGTGGCGGAGACGACTTGAGAGTGGGCAGGCGGAGCAGACGGAGGCACCGCCACCAGTAAATCGGTCCCTTGGGTCACGTGAGTTCGCCTGGTCAACGCCGGTAACTTGAATCTAACACTGCAAGAGCCACGCCGCCTTGCTCAATGCCAAACTTGCAGCAAAGTATGTGTGGCACACTAATTACCCAGAATTGCCCGTCTTTAGTCTTTTTCCTGCTTGCCTTTAGGTTTCCCCTTTAAAGCCGCGGACAGTGATTCTGATAATGTCTAATAGAAACAGTACAACCGTAAACTATCCAAATAAACCGCTATTATTGTTGCCCAGCAGCGACAAAAAAACTTATACCCGTCAAAACTGATTGATTGAATCAACAGTTTTCCTTTGTTTCAAGTGCTTATTTTAAGCAATAAAAGCAATGAATGCACTGAGCTGATGTGAGTTTGGGTATGCTTTCATCGTGTCCAAATTCGCATTTGAAAAAAATATGGGAGGGAAACGTCGAATGTGTATATTTGGATGGGACAGAGAAGCAAAGCTTTTTGCGCCGACGTGTCCTCTTAATGACGACACTGTTTCAGAAAAGATAGGTAAAGTATCGAAAAGGTCGTCGATTTTATCCAAAAGTACTGGTTTGGCTCACTCCAGTATCTGCTTCAAAGCGCATGTTTACATGGCTTCAGTAGAAAAACGTGGCATGCCTCCCGCGAGGTGCTAACTGACTAACTTTGAAGAGAGAAGAGCGTGCGCCGCAAGGTGCGAGGAAGAGTACGAAAACTCGTCAACTTTCGTTGAAGCCACGCTCGGGTTCCCAGGAACATGATAGTACACTGTCATACTGACACAAGTTGTACTTTTGATGTTGGTGCTTCGCTGTCAACTCTAGGGTGACGTGTGATTATTTTCTGCAGTTGAGTTCTCACCTGTCTGATCCGGTAATCGAGATATTTCAATAAAGTTTAGGCACAAGAGGATTTCTTAGTAAAAAAATTATGTGTCCTAGCTAAAAGTTACTAAAAACCAACAAATTTGCCAAGAACTAGGATTCTTACCGGCACATTACCGGTTCTCCTGGTTATGTGCCGGTAAAGTCGTTACTGAAGCCTAAAACAAATACTTCCTAAAACAAAACCGCTTTATAAAGCCTAAAAATAATGCCAAAACCGATTTCTAACACCCCTCAAACAAATGCCTCCTAAATCTAAAAAATAGGAATAAAGTCTAAATCAGTATTTTCCTTATTGAGGACTTTGCAAAGCTCCTAAATATACTGATTTATGCTATTAATCTTTTTGAACGGACTTTGTTTTAGAGGACCGTCCTCTAAAAAAGTCTTCGGTCCCTGTGTGGTTTTGCGCTGCCGCCCTTGCCCTGGCAAGACCGCCGGGAGCAATTCTCCAAGCAAGCGAGACGAGTGCGAAGTAGAGGAAGGATGCTGGCGAGACTGCGTGCTGCTTCGGCCCTGGGCCGCAACGTGACCCGACGACACATCGGCGGCTTCGCGGCCCCTGCGGACGCCTCGGCCCCTACCGTCGCGGAGAAAGTGTGCGTTCTATGAAGATAGAGAGAAAGAGAGTGACGTTATGTTTGAGAGGGCGAAGAGCTACGAGCTGACTTGACTGACTGACGTGTTGTTGTGTGTGTGTGATATTTCGTTCTCTGCAGGGTGAACGTCACGCTCATCGACTATGAAGGCAACCGCCACTTCATCCAGGGCCGCCAGGGACAGACCCTGCGCCAGGCGTGCGAGATGAACAACGTGTCGCTCATCAAGGACGACTCGAATGGCGGTGGTGGCGTCCACAGCGCCGTGCGCGCCGACTACTACACCGAGTCGCTCTTCGGCGAAGGTGTGTTTGAATTATATGTGTGTACGTATGTGGAAACGAAGGCGTTGGTGTTGAGTATTGTATGTGAATATGTATTATATGGCAGGCTCGACCTCCCCACAGTCGCACGTGATTGTGTCGAACGAGTGGATTTCGAAGCTGCCATCGCCAAACGACCAAGAGCTCCACACCCTCCAGTACGTCCCAGAGGAGGACCGCTCGGTCAAGTAAGTGCTCACTTTTTCTTGTCGGGTGCTCATGCGATCCAGCCGTACTGACTCTGTCGCTGTTGTCGAAATCCTTGCAGCTCTCGCTTGGGCACGGAGATCATCCTGGACAAGTCGCTCGACGGCCTCGTGGTCGCTGTCCCGGAGGCACCGCCAGTCGAGACCTATACGTACGTCCACGAGTACGAAGACGAGGAGGAGGAAGAATAAACAGACGCTCGTGAAGGCGAAGAAAGAGAGAGTGAGAGAGAGCGAGTGAAGATGGAAGAGTGACGATGGATGATTAAAGAAGAAAAAGACCAAACAAGTAACGCAACACAAATAAGGTAGCCAGAGTCCAAGCGCTGCTTGCTGGCTGCTTGGTGAGTTCGTTCTTCCTTTTAGGCTACTTGCGCTTCTTCTCGGCGCGCTTCTTCTCCGCTTCTTTCTTGTGCAGCTCCATCTTCGAGTGATTCTTGATATCCTGACGCCGCTTGACGCCGTCGCCCGCGCTGCCGATCGTGCGTGCGCTGACGTTTGATTCGCTGTCGGACTCGCTCTCGTCGTCCGAGTTCATGGCGTCAACGTACGGGTTCATGGACCGCTTCTGGCTCTTCAGTACGCGCACATTGTAGCGGATCTTGTCTTCTGCAGTGCGAGTGTCCAGAGGCAGGAGCGGGTGGGAGCCACCCGCCTGGTTTGCGAGCCCCATGACGCGCGCGCTGTTCTTGCGACGCAAATTGGTCGACGACGTTGACTGCAAGTGGGACTCGTCCCCCAAGAAGAGACGCACTACTTGCTCAATCGAGTCGCCGAGTGCCAGCGAGTCCATCTTTTGCGCTGACGCGACGCCGACAATTTGCGCGATATGGAGCAAACCGAGGTGTAGTCTCTAAACAAATTACATCACACTTAGTAGGTGTTCATTTCGCTCCCGTCGATGTATAACATACAGTCCAAAAAAGACTCACCTCGGAGAGAACCTTGAGCCGAGCAGCGCGCTCCTTCTTCTGCTGGTTGCTCGCACAAGTCTCAGCGAGTTGCTGCTCGACGAGTTTGATATTGTGCGCTTTTAAGACACCCTCACAGGTACCGATAACGCTGCTGATAGGGATCATTGCCGTGTTTGTCGTTCCGCCAGATACCTGAACACCAGCACTCGTCGTCAAAACACCAGACAATGACATCGATTCATTGCACACGCTGTTGCTGCTACCACCAAGCTTCAAATTGACGAATTGCGCTTGTAAGGCAGCGAGTTTCTCGCGATACTCCGTCACCCTCTGCTCGCCCATTTTCTCTTCAGCTTCTAACTGCGAGGCGTGGTCCAGCTGGTCCTGCCAGTACACCTGTGCTTCTTCCGGTTTGTTGATCCCGACCTGGCGTAGAGTGCCCAGGATGCCGTCGTCTTTGTACGCACTGCCGACGTACTGCTTGAGCGACTCGACTTTCTTCTGCCGCTCCACCGACGTCTCTTTCTTGTGGAGCAACTTGTCCTTGGCGCGAAGAAAGCTCACCTCTTCTACCGACGTCGCGCGTCTGCAGCCACCGCCACCACCGAGAATGGACTCGTAACCAGGCGAAGCAACGCCCAAAGTGGAGTCTGCCCCGCCACCAGCTGCAATCGTATGACGCTTCCCTGGAGACCCATCTTCATGTGTCTGGTTGTGGGCACCGCTATTCCCAGTGAAAGCGGAAATGTTGCTCGCTATTAAGTTCGAAGTCATGCGGTGGTTCAGCTCTTGGCGCCAGCGAAGTCGCGCGAGCGCTGCTTGGTGGATACTCGACTTGTCCTGAATCACCTGGAGCAGCTTGGGCGCTTCAATGCTCGCGAGCCGCTTCTCGTACGAGACCACCTGGGTTCGCTGCTGCAGATCGACGACGTCTTGTTTGAGTTTGTTCACGATCGTCTCAGCGCTCTCGATCGTGTTGGGGTCGCGCGCAGGATTGACTTCGCAGTGGCGCAGAATGGATTTGTAGTAGTCGCTCCGCTGTCTGCCGATCATCGTCTCGTCATTCACCTGGCGGATTTGCTCCAGCAGCTCGTCCGTTTTCGAGGCGCTCTGACCGGCGGCTTTCGCTTGCGCTTTTGTGTCCAGCAGTCTTGACTCGAGCAATTTCAGGTTCTCGCTCTTCTCTTTTGCTGTAAATTTGAGTTTGTCGTACTTCATACGCAGTTCCATGAGCTGAGACTATCAAAGCGTACAAAAGCATGATCAGTGTGTGTAAGTGAAAACCAAAATTGACAAACTGAACCTCCACACAAGATACAACGCCCTAGCAACACGTACCTCAAGCTTCGAGACAGATCCGATCGAGATTTCGCTGTTCTCAGGTGAAAGAAACTCAAAAGCTCCAAAGTCGTCCTCCGGGATCGCGTCAAATGGCGAGTTGAAGCCATTGTTGTTGCTTGGCAGGACTGTCTTTGCTGGAGGAGGTTTACGCTTCATAGTTGGGCTCTTCTTAGACTTAGCATCCCCAGCGACACTTTTAGGAAACACGACTCCACCCGAGCCGCTCTTTGAGCCATTTCCAGCTTGTGCGTGTGCGTTGTTGTTGTTATTTGAAGACGATGCCGATGATGAGCTACCACCACTGTCACCACCACCATTTTCCGCTTGCTGCTGGTTCTCGTCGCCGGCAGTTGACGCCTCACTTCCACCTCCTGGGAATCGCGAAGCAAGCACATTTCGCAAGAAGCGACTCTCAAACGCGACACCAATGAGCGGGAACTGCGTCCAGAGCCATCGCCGCACATAGTACCCATCTTCGCCGTGGATGCAAAGAGCGTCAATGTCTTGTTGAATCTTCCTCGCTTCGTTTTCAGACAGGTGGGTGATCGAGAAATTCCCGAGACTAGTGATGAACTCTTGCAGCTGCGGCGGCTCGGGGCGGTTGATCACCAACTGACCGCTCTTCGAGTCGTCGATTCGCTGCCACGTCCGCAAGAAGTCTGTGATCGTGAGAAACAGCAAGAGCAATTGGTCAGCTGTCGGATTCTCGTGCGCGATGTACTCGTCCAGCGACCGAATAAAGTCGTCTACGGGGTCGTGAATCGAGCAATTGTTACGCAGAACCATCCAGTACGAGAAGAACTCCTGACGATTGCGCTCACCCCACCAGAGCTGGAACATCTTGATGTCCACAAGCGCATTCTGGAGTGACGACCACAACGAGCACCTCTCCAACTGCACAGGGAGCTCATCCACTCGCCGTTGGCACGCGTCCATGGCCTCAAAGTAGTTCGCAAGTTCTCGGTAGTAGCAACTTCGCAAATGGTCGTCGCGCAGAAAGCCGTATCGGATGATTAAGCGGAATTGGTTGTGACTCAGATCATTCAGGAGAACCGTGCCGTTGCTGCAGCTGTTGTTGCTGCTGGTGGGAGGTAATACGTTTGACACCGTGCTTCCTGTGCCACTTAAAGAATTGGGTCCGCAGTCTTGGCGACGAATTTGCATCAAGTGCGGTCTCAGAAGTTTCAACAACTGCTGGGATACGTTTTTAGGGACGCAGTCGCTGAAGAGCTTGATCAAGTCCACGTCCGAGAGACCGTACCTCGATACCGCGAGAAGCGAGAGCGTGTGGCGTACTAGTAGTGCGCGTTGCTCGATCGCAGTTTGCAGATTCTCGAGCTCAGCAGCATCAGGCATGAGGCTAGCCCCGTTGTTATTGCCACCAACATTCTGGTCGGCAGCGACATCCCGTTTTGTTGATCGACGCGTCAGCTTTCGCTCGTTGGGATTTCCGTCCCCATTCTGCATCGCTGCAAAGCCAGCTAGGCTACCGCGCAAGACATTGTTGTGGTTGTTGGCAGCATCTGCCATCACCTTGCACTTGTGGAATTGTTTATACAAGTCGGCGAGAAGGATCTCGTTCCACTGCTTCATCATCATCTCGTAAACCGCATGGAGTTCATTCGTCTGGGTTGCAGCCTTGAGCCAGTGCTTCCGCGCATTTTCTTGGGTTGGTTCGAACAACTCGAGCGCATGAAGCAGCAGTCGTACATACAGAGGACTCGAGCTCCCTGGAGAGTTTACGATCGCCTCTTTTTCGTCGAGATCCAACGAGCGCGCGTATTTCTCTTCGTATAGCTGCTCACACACGAAGTAAAACAGCAATTCCAGGCGCACCGTTAGTCTATCCACCCACTATTCAGTCCGAATCAAGATAACTACCGCATACATACTTGCAGGATCGCCCGACATGATGGCTCATCCAGTGGCTCGGCGACAACGAAGATCGAGTGGCGTCTTCGCAGCTCTCGGATTGTGTGTGAATCGTGGTCTTCCGGGGGCAACGAAGTGTCATACACTAGATCTTCACTGCAATTCGTATTTTACAAGGTTAGGCTGGGAATCGTGTAGGAAAACAAGGTGCTGAACAATACTCACTCGTCGTCAAAGATAAAGGGCTTGCGAGTCGCCCACTTGCAGCAGCGCAGATGGTTCTTGCCTCTTACCGTGGTCTGTGTCGCAGACACAATGATGCGAACGTTCGAGGGAAATGTCGTTGGAAGCCACGAGAGCGAGTCACCGCCGTCCTCGTTTCGAATGCAATCGATTCCGTCCAGCACGAGAATGATTCTGAGTGACAGTAGAACGAAAATTAGACCTCCCAAACGCTACAGTAACCTGCGCGATTTGTAGCGTTCTTCAAAGTATCGTACCGTTTCAGCTTGGAATTGGTGCCTGTGAGGTGGTTCGTTCTGCCCACCGCCGCTTCAAGACACCGCCCAAACGAGAACTTGAGCTTCTCTTCTTCGTGTTCTCTCGGGAGTTCGAAATCGCGGAGTGAGTATGTTGTCTTGATTTGGTTCATGAAACGAAAGAGGAAAAGCGAGAGCCGGACACTGTCGTACGAGCAACCAGCGTAGTGCTCGTAGATCAGTTCCTGCGCTCCTTCTTCAGACTTGCGTCGCGTGTCTGCCCAGTGCGCGAGTAGGGCAGACTTGCCATTACCCGGTTGGCTGATCGCGATCAGCACAGACGAATGGGTCGTGTCTCGGTCCCATTGACAGTAATCATTCAGAATGCGCACGTACTGTGGCGACGGTGCAAACACGAAATCATCCTTGCGGCTACAGATAACAATCCATAAATCAGTGGTCATGCATCGAAAAAGAATCGTATTCAACAAAAACTGCAAGAACGACTCATATCCCACCTCTTTGCAAATGCGAGATGTGTTGCAGTTTCTCTGTTCACAATCGTGCTCTCCACCCGCTCGATGCGATCCACGCCAAGTAAGGAGTCGTCAAAAGAACGCGCACGCACAGGCTCTCGAGCTCCATTGATAGCAGCAGCAGGTTTCCCCCCGCCACCAGCGCTTCTCTTCACTGGAGACGCAGCAGCTTTTCCCATTGCGTCTGGAATCGATCTTTGACGAGAATTGTATACCATGAACCTCGTGTCCCTCTATTTCTGAAACGTACGAGGAAGGCTGTCAACATGAAACGGAAGATAAATGAATGGCATACACACGAACCAAATCCACTGTGCAGTTTGTACTGTTTATTTGGCAAGCACATGCCGGAGCCTCGTAAGTGAAGACGATGCACTTGTCTGTTGGCAGCCTGTTGCGTTAAACTTTAAAATTGTTCAGTTATGCCTTGCGTTCCATGTGGATGGATACCTTATCGTTACTATTGTTGACTTTCAAATCTTCGCAGCGCCGCCTGCCGGAGTTTCTCGCGGCGGTCTTCGAGCGTCGACGCATCGTTCGTGCTGCTTGACTTGGAAGTGGATACACCGCCGAGCGTTTGTCCGGCACCTTTAGAGTAGGAATCATTAATAAGCAATAGGAATTAGATAAAGAAGCAAACCATCTACAATGCATGCACTCTTACCAGCAAACGGAGAGTAGTCTGGGCGACGCGGGCCATCCGTCAGACGTGAGGAGGACGAAGAACCCGCTGTGTCGCCCACTGGCGCTTGCGAACCAACATCTGAGGGCATCAAGCAGCTCAGGAACGAGCCCAGGTACGCTGCACGGTTCACATACGCTGGAATGGACTTCCCCAGCAGCAGGTTACATAGTGCTTCTGAGTACGTGTTGCAGTTTCTAATCAGTAGTAAAAAGCATGAGTTAGTCCAGCCAGTCTCTACATGCATTAATCACGCGCATAACTTCACCCTTTAACGTACTTGGTGAACAAATTGTAGCTGTCGCCTTCGAATTCAGGTCGCAGCGAGTAAGCGATTTGTTTCGCCTCCGTGTACGAGCCATTGTAAACCCCCAATTCGATCGACTCGCGGAAGACAGCGCCTGTCATTTTGCAGCAACACACACACACGAACAGACGTTAGACACGTCGCTCTCCGCACTACCCACCCATGCATTGCTTAGTCGTGTGCTGTACCTGCTGCTTGCTTTGGCGTGTTGGTGAAAATGCCCGCGCCGCTCGCAAAAGAATACTCGTCGCCAGCGATCTCGATGCCGCTGTGGTACAGCCCAACACCAAGAGCTACACAGACATGCACACGTGTGTTAGCGCAAACCCAGGGGGAGTAGAAGAGTGCATGAGTAAATACGCACCAGAGACGTAGTTGTTCGCAGGCGAGAGGTCGTAGACGTTCAAGAACACGGGGGTCTGTGCTGTTCGTGGCGCCATGCTCTTCTCTCTTGCTTGCGTTTTCGTTTCTCGAGCTGTCTTCTCTTCTCTTTGCTTTTTATGTTGCGCTAGCGATCGTAACAAGGCTTGTTCTGATTCGAGTGGCCTTATGTTGCACGAAGCAGCTTGCTTTGGAACTCGGCGACTTTTCATGGTCGACGAATCGACTTCTTTGAAATGCAGTGTGGTAATCTTCTCCTCCATCATCGTGGCTTGGACTTGTGTCATCTTGTAGTGAATCAGATGCGCCGCGATCAAGAGCTTTTGAGCTTGGTTCTCGGCTGGAGCGCTTGCGCTTTCTTGACGGCGTCTTTGCGCGCCTTCCACGTGCTGCGATAGCTGCTGGGTCCATTATCCATCACGGTCTCGAGAGCTTGCTCGAGATCCAAGTTCTTTGCGTCAAAGCGATCAATCTCTGCGACTGGGATCCAATCAAATAATGGCACGATGTACAGCGATGTTGCAGTCAATGTCGATGCCATCATTTGCTTCGCGAACCGCACGGCACTTTGAAGTGTTGGGAAGCATTGGTAAACATGCACCGTCACGTTCTCGATCACGGTTGCTGGGACCTCGTGAATGACGCTCACACACGCGAACCGCTGACCATTGCCGTGGAGAAGATCACCTGCCCGGAAATGGTATGGACCAGAATCAAGGAGTGGTTCCGCTTGCGGTGTCTCCGTTGCTGGTTCCGTGGAGAAGAAGTTCTCGAGGACCATGGTGATTTCGTCTTCCTTGTAGACTGCAAACCGCCTGGTGTCTTTATCCGGTGGTGGCATTCTCTCCAACCCACAAACAAGGCGAAATACATGCAGAGTCTCGTTCAGATCTCGAAACTTTCCAAACACCCGAAACGCGATGACAAACTCATCAGTCTTCGAGGACTGTGTGCTGAGACCGCTAGCTTCACTGGCATGACTGCTGGCTACCGTTTTTCTCGAGTCAGCTGAGTGCTTCGATCGCGATTTACCTGACGAGCTGTTCGATCTTGGGGCGACCTTTCCTTTCATGTATCCGAGCAAACAGAAAGGCTGGCATACACCATGGACAGGATTCCAGATCGCGGTCACGCTTGTGGCAGTAGGTACTTTCAGTACCGGATTCGAGAGATCGGATAACTTGTCGAGCTTCATAGATCTTGTACTTTTGCGACGATCGTTGTGTCCAGACGTGATAGACGGGTTGTAGAGAGGTTTGTCGTGTCGTAACCGGGGCAAGGATCCTTCTGAGGGGGTTATCATCGCAAGTGTTTGACTTCTTGCCAAAGTTGAGTGCAATTGCGCGGAAATGGTTGACTTTCTCCGAGTTGCTGGAATTGGTTCCAAGCCATCTCTCACGCGCACCGCTTCAGCTGAGGACAATTGTTGGTTTTGACTGTCGGTGGTTTTACCGTTCGACGGTTTGCTTGGTTCTGTATCCTCACCAGTGATGCTGAGAAGCATCTTCTTCATTTCTTCCATTGCAGACAGCCCATCTGGATTTGCAAGCTCAGTAACACTCACCGAGTGTCTTCGCGGCATCATGACTTTCCTATTGCTGGATGGGCAGTCTGGTAATGGGCTCGGATTGTCTTCGTCCATGGATGGCAGTAGTGAGTCAGAATGCCGGCGCTGAAACTCATCATCGACCAATTCAGGGCCAGCATTACTCTTGTTGTCATTGGATCTGGATAGTTTCCGAGCTGGTTTCAGATCGCTACTGTTCTGGAATGAAGGATCAAGTTTGGCGTCATGTTGGCTTTTGAAGCCAAATTTCGCTCGATGGTCTTCTATCAACAAGCATCCTGGCTCAATCAACTTTTTCACCAGGCTTTCAGTCGGTAGAACCGGCGTCGATGTAGATTTTGTCAACCCTGTCGGACCTCGATCTGATCCGATTCCGGTCTTGCGCTTTGATGCGATAAAGTCTTCGAGGAATTTCTTTCGATACCGTTCCCAAGCAACTGTTTTCAGCGCGCGGCTCTCGATACTTTCTCGAACGAACCCAGCTGCCGAGCGCTGGAGGCTTTCTCGCGCTTCGGGTGACATGAGGTGAAAGATGTCGAATCGAGACAGCACGAGTATTTTCACGGGTGACTCCGCAAACACTGAGTAATCGCGCACGAAGATGTCGTTGAATTTTCCAGCAGAAGCTCTAGCAAGTAAATAGCCAACACAAGACGGTCAGATCAGATCAATCGGGCTACTACTCCACACACACTATGTGAAATACACTTACTCTGCGCAGCCAATGATGGAGTTTGGTCCAAATCGACCCAGTTCGTACAGCTGCGGCTGGTTTGTAATCGGATGTTTACCTTCGTGGATCATGAGGCACTCTCCTCTTGTGACGATAAACAGTTCGGATGCTCTTGAGCCCTGGTTTTTAACAGAAAATAGTTGTTACAACACTCCAGTCTTGTCATGCAATTCACCAAACATTTCTCTCATACCTGCTTGCAGATTTCACCTCGGTATGGAACGTATTTCTCCGTCATCACAGAACACATGCCCTCAATCGTATTGTCGTCCCATTCTGGACCGATGAAGTACGAATTCTTTCGTAGTAAGTGCGCGTATTGGGCGTGATACTCGTTCTGATACTTCTTGATCAGTGGTTCATACTGATCACGGCTGAGCACAAGCAGCTCACAATAGTCTGCACACTTCACGGTTGCGCGTCGGATGCCGTCCACCTCAGAGAGTGCGAGCTCGCCAAAGTACTCACCTTCTCCCAATCGCGAGACGACATTCTCTGATGTTTCTCCAAAACGATCTTTCGATCGAACCGTGACTTCGACGCTTCCCGAGAAGATGATGTAAAAGTGCTTTCCAATTTGACCTTCTTCGAACAAAATCGTGTTCGTGACTGCGCTGATCAGACGCATGGCTTTGCACAGCTGTTTCCGAACTTCGAACGAAAACCGCGAAAAGAACTTCACGCTCTTGAGGTACTCGACCGCGAACTTGAGATCTTTCTCGGATCGCTGACCTGAATGACGGACAAAAATGTTCCGAATGATGTCTTTGTTGGACCGAAATCGCTTGGTGATTTCTAGGGTGTTCGACCCTGCCTCTGCCTCTTGAGACTCTTTCAGCAGCTCTTTGAAAATGGTACGACTGATAAAGACAAGCTCCACGCTGTCGCTCGCAACGACAGCCGACGCTAGCATGAAGAGAAAAAGTTATCTGTCTGTCAGCAACTGCGAGAGCGAGTGCGAGACTTACACAAAATGTACCTGCTCGCATGTCTGCATCTGAGAGTAAGGCTCGTTCGCCGAAGGTATCACCAGATTTCAGAAGCGCCAGACATAATACCGAATCTGAGTGACTTGCCTCGGCAGCAGCATCGTCATGGCGAACAATTTCCACTGCGAATGAGAGCAGCATGGAAATGATAAATAATAGTAAGCGAATCAGCAACTTTGGGACAGTCAAGCTTGTTGCAAATTGAAGATAAAACAAAACGTTGCAAACCTTTTCCTGTGTATACCAAGTAGAAATTTTCTCCAGGATCCCCCTATTGTGCCATCATCATACGAAATTTAGTCGGGCATTCGTATCGTGTTAGTCAAAAATTCGAGACGCTACCTCGTGGAAGATGTACGCCCCTTTCTCCGCGAATGTGATAAAAGAAAGCGCTTGATATAACCGGTCAATCTGTGCGAGTTTTCACATGTTTAATTGGAATTTGGTTTGTTAACGTGTCAAATTTGATGAGGAAAGCGCCTGATAGAGAGCTCACCTTGTCTACAGCATCAACACACAGTGCACATTATCAATAATCACAGCATCATTAGCATACCACTCAAGCGCGCTATATAGCACCATGCAATTGTTCGCTTACACGCATCGAGATTTGAGAAGAAGTCAAGAAGTCTGGATGCAGACAGGAGCGATTTCAGCTGTACCATGCCATAACGAGAGGGCGACGTGTGAGGAATACGTCCCACCACCACTCACACTTGAGAGCTTCAACATATCAATAGCAAAAGTAGCACGTACCACGTGAATGTCATCCAATGTGCGTTTGCCCAGTGGTTTAAGCAGAATGCACCGGCACGCATCCACCTCGGGTCGGTTCTCCTTGACCGCCTGCGCGAGCGCCCCCTGCTGCGCGAGGTCTTCGAGCCGCGACGCCAGTGACACGCGGCGACTCGCTTCATCGGGAGCGCTATCTGTAATAGGCGCTTTGGTGCCAGTGTCTGTCTCCACAGCGCCGCTCGCCATCGTCACTTTCGCTCGACGCGGCATTCTCGATGTGTGCTCTTCTTGATAGTGAGTATGTTTGCTGTAGCAAATATAGCAAATGCGGACAACTTTTCGGGTGCGGTTTTGGCATGGCGGGGTTGAAGGCACTTCAACTACTCTTATGTTGCTCACGGTCAACCTCGTCGCAACATAAAACGCGTTCTGTTGCTTTAACGATTTTCATCTGCTCGCATTTCATCTTCACTCCACAAAAAGCAGGCGACATGGAAAAATGGCGGCAGCTCGCGGATGACACCAAGCGCGCGCTGCAGCAGCAGTTCCTGGGCGACAAGTCCGTCGCGCTCTACGAGGCGCTGGGCTCGCACGTTATCGACGCGTCCACGGGTGGTGTGCTCTTCTGGACGGGCGTGTCCACGGCGCAGATGGCGCAAAAGGCGCTCCGCATTGGTGCTGCGACCCCTTTGCTGCCACAGCTTGTTGGGAGTGCCGCTGTCGCAGCGTCGTCCGCTGTAGCACTGCACTTTGCGTCGCTGCCGCGCGAGATCTACGAAGACACAGTGTTGCAGCGGACTCGGGACGCGGAGAGTAAGCTCACGAAGTTCTGGTCGTTCTGGTCTGCTTCAACAACGCAGGACCCTGGCTTTATATCCAATGCGCAGCAAAAGCTGAAGTCCCGCGTCGAGGATTTTCGAGACGCGCCGTATCCAGTGTACATGCTCATGGGAGTGCTCTGCTTCAAGATGCTCGGCGGCAGGATGAATGCGATTGCGCCGAGCAACTTTTCGAATCTGGGGGCGTTCCACTTGAAGAAAGCGTCGCTACCCGCGACAGTCGAGTACGCAACGCCAATCGAGCGTGGCATCATCCAGGAGTTTGGACGGCTCTACGGGTGCCACACCTGCGGTGTGAAGCGAGGAGTCAAGTACCACGCCGACCACATGCCGCCAAAGCTGTAGGTGACCGCGTTCCAGATGGAGAGAGCATGTTGAGTCTTGATAGCTAGGCTCTAATTATGTGGTCGTCTTTGGTTTGCATGAACAGCGTCGCCCAGCGTATGAACCAGAACATCTTTCGCCGGATCGTTGGCCACAAAGTCGCGTTTCGATTTTACCCACAATGTGAGCCATGCTCGAATCAACAGGGAACGGTGGTAAAGCAATGGAAGACCAAACTGAGAACGCATTTCCTGTCCCTGCGACTCTACCACAGCACTGGACTCTGGCTTGTGCTGCTATGCACGGGTGGACTCTATGTCGGCGGTTCCAATTTTCACGGTAAGAGCAAAACTATTCCCTTCATATCCACCCATGCATCTTGTTCTGACAACTAATTTGCTCCACAGAAATGTCAGATGTAGCGTCCACTCAAGCAACGGCTAGTGATGAGCTGCTTCAATACATGAGCCATCACGCGACATCAGAGCAGTCGCTGCTTGTGTCGCTGCGTGAACGAGAGATCAAGCTTCGACGACAGCTGAAGAAGGCGAAGAGCGGTTCACCTGAAGCTGCAGCAATCAATATCGAGATCGACTCGATTGTCGAGTGCAAGAAATCCCTAAAGGCGAACATGAAGCGCCAGAAAGCCAGCCTAGCATAATCACGTGACTGACTTGAGAGATGGCTCATATATTTTATTGCGAGAGACTTTGGAGACAAGAGTCGGTGTTCCAGTTCCCTCATGCCAATAATTTGCCGATGCCAACACTGGTTTACAGGTGAACCAGTGTGGATCGTGCGATATACAAATATACAAGGTGTTAAAATTCATAGAGATGTGAATGATGAAACGGTAGCCATGTCTGCATGCGTTTCCCCATTCTGTATTCCTGATTGTGCAGAGTTCCCCCTATTTCGGGTCATTTCGGGTGTTGCATTGACAGCGCTCGGACTATCAGGAGCCGGCAAACTTGCGAGAAAGTGCTCTCTGTGTCAGAGCGATGACCACTCCACGTCAAGAGAAACTCGCAAAGAAGCTGCTGCATCAACAGGAAGTGCTTGATGGCGGGATGAAGAAACGACGCCACACACCGACACACCCACAGCGCGGACATCGTCTTCAGCAATTGCCATCTCCAACAGAGCAGCAGTTGCAGCAGCGAGAGAGCGGCTGGAACGATCGCTTCTTCTACGAGCAGCCGATCAACTCCAATAAGCTGCCGCGTCCCGATCGGATCACAGCTAACTCACCAAAGCCCCCAGCTGCAGCCTCCCAGCACAAGAAGGAAAAGAAAATCCGTGATGAGCGACTCCAGTATGGTACGAATGTACGCACTTGTATTACATGAGGCCACGATGGATGCTAAACAACATCTCCATATTTCTAGGAAACAGCGAGGTTAGACGCAAGGTGAAAGAATCCAAACAACCTACGAATGGGAGACTGATGCCGCTAGGTTTCTTTCCTGAGCTTTCAATGGTGAGTCCAATCGGATGCTATCAAAGAAATCAAATGCGGATCATATCCTAACCAAAAGCCAATGATCGCTGCCACTGTATCACTTGTAGGAAGCAAAACTCCACGCTAGCAAAGAGGAAAAGCTTCGGACCAAGGCTCTGAAAGCGATTGACACCCGCGAGAATCTGCTGTATCAGCTGAACGCATTGATTCTGTGCACGCCGGTGCAAGAGGCGCTATTTCAACCATCCCGCCCGGTTGACCCTCCGTCCTCATCAAATCACGGATTTCAAAGAATGCGTGCGAAAGCTGGCATGGCACTTGCGCCGACTCCCTCAAGCCGATCCGGCATCTCTAGCCCTATGACAAACGCCCGCGAAGCTACGAAAATGGCACAGAAGCTTGCTGAAGATCTCCAGCTCGCAGGCATCCAGTGCGTGGAGGCGATTGTGGAATGGATGCTTGAGGCTGGCGCCAAAGCTGAGTAAGTGACTTGGAGTTTGCATCTCGAAGGAGCCGAAATCTTACCTTGTTTACATTTTTTTACAGGAAACCTCCTCCATTTTTGTGGCGTAATCGAAACTACTTCCTCAAGATGCGCCATGACTTGGATTTTGCACAAGCAGAGCTGGAGGCACGTGGGATTCATCTCGAATGCTACACTCGGGAAAATCCGCTGCTGATACGAGCAAACCAGAAGCTGGGTCGTGTTTTGGCAGCTCAAGCGATTATCACAGAGATGGTGGAGCTAGCTACTACGGCTAGGAAGCCGCCACATGAACCAGTTGATCATGGATTTGAGAGACGTACCGATGAATCCAACAATTCGAATATCCAGCAACGCGAGTACTATACTCAGGAGCCCGAAGACCACGAACTCAGGCTCAAGCCCAGCAGTTCAATCAAAATCGTCGTCTCTTCTCTGCAACAGCAAGAGAGTGCCGACATGATGATTCTACAGGATGGCAAAGATGAGGAAGACGGTAACTCGGGATCTGAGCAAAACGAGGCCGAACACAATGAGGAGCAGGATGACGAGTACGAAAGTGAGATGGATGAGCACGACATCAAGTCCCTGATTTCGAAAGGACATGGACTTGACGCATCCTCAGCAGAAGAACTCGTGAACATCCTGGATGAAAGTCTCAGCGACTGGGTGACACCAAATCAGAGCACACCGATTGTGTCAACAAGTGAAACGGCAAGTGGCTTGACTGTACTGACGGCGAGAGAGGATGAACGCCCGACGTCAGAGTACGACAACAGTTTTGAAGATGATGCTGGCGACCACGACGACGCAAAAGAACTCGAACAAGAAGAACAAGAAACAGAGAATCAAAGCAGCCACGAAATGGTTGAGGAACCTATGGTAGTCACCCCAGCGGATGAGTGCAATGAGGATGCGAATACAGTGGAGGAGCCGGTGGCTTCGGGTGACAAGGAACCAGCCGCTTCGAAAAACGATGAACCAGCAACCCCAGAAGAGACCAACCCAGCAGCTTCAGAAGCCAGTGATCCAGTAGCTCCAGGAAACAGTGAACCCGACAGCAACGAGGAGGAAGAAGCACTTTCCACCCTTGAAGAAGACAACCAGGGCCCCGAGCTTGACGAAGCAAATCAAATCGAGGGAAAAAATCTCGCCATTACTTCCAGTTCTGAGAAACCCGAGTCGGAGAGCCTGCATGAAATTTTGCTCGCAGAACTGAGAAGGTTGTCTGAAGCTGAAGACGCAGAAGCGATCGACATCCAAACCACCCACATCTCAGAGTGTATTTCCTGGAAAGGAGGCAACGAGATCATGACTGCTCTTGCGAACCATGAACCACTTGACAGAGCTCTAGAGAGCTCGCTTTACTCGGTGCTCGCGCTGTTCCAGCTTTCGCCATCGATAAAGCCAACAGAAGAGCTGCTGCAATCTCAAGTGGCGAAAGAAGCTCAGCTGGTCAGCTCTATTTGGCGCGAGTCCCTGTGCATTGCTGATATCGTCTACGAGTTTCTGGCGAGTCAGATTCAGCTCGCTTTGGAGAGTGGGAACTCGTTGATCTCGGAAATCGAGATTGACGAAGCGGTCGAACTGACAGAAGGCGCGTTCACCGAGATTCACAAAGAGACTTGGCTACATCTGAGAACTGCAGTCGAATTTTTGAAGCTGATACACTCGCTCCGTTTGTCGGATGTGGAAGGCAAGAAGAGCTGCACTTCTTCAGGTGTGAGCAACATTGTCAAGCTGTTCTATCCATACCTGGTGAACTTGCCGCGAGAAAACCTGTCATCAAGCTGGCGACGAATAGCACAACTGTTTGAATCGATTTCGCCGAATCTGGACGATCTCGCATTCTTGATGGACCCGACGTGCAAGACACTTTTGCTTGCTGCAAGTGTTGGACGCAGTGAGGGTTCAGAGAGTGAGAGGGAACCGATAGCGTTCCCAAAGTTGACACTAGTGTGCGAGCGGGGAAACGTCTTGGAAATGAGTGTCGCATCACTCTGGTCCAAGGTTTTCGCAAAGCAGAGCTCGCAGTCCCAGTTCGTTTTGTACCCGTTCTTCCAGTCTCCATTTGGCGAAAAAAATGTTGATGGATTTCGAGTCGAGGAAGGAGAGGGCAAAGGACCGCTGAAAGAGTGGGTCACGTTGATCTCAAGTGGAATGGCTGCAAAGTGGAAAGATGTGTCAATCGATGTCTCGTTCCACGAAAACGCATCAGTGGAAGCGAACGGCAACAAACTTCTTATGGCTGGGTTTACACACAATTTGCGACCCGGATACGAGATCTCCTGGCAAGCAAGCGGTGAAGAAATTGCGAGTCGGATTGTGAACAAGATCGTTGATAAGGACAACGTTCTGCTCGACAGAGGGGTATCAACTCAGTCATTTCCGATCTCGGAGCTCAAAGTCCGACAGCCAAGACAAGCTTTTCTCGAGTACGTGAAAGCTTCCGAGAGATTTTGGCTCAGCGCTCAGACTCTAGACACTCCCGAGAATCACCGAATTCTGCACTTCTACGGCTGGTACCTGGCGACTGCTGTGTCCCACTACTCAAAGATCAATCTTCAGCTACATCCGCTGTTTTTCTGCTTGTTGTTGGACGAGAAATACCGTGTTACGTTGGATGATATAAATTCTCTAGACTCGACGCTCTACGAGTCGCTGGTCCAGATGAAGAAGATGTCGCAGGCAGACTTTGCGGTGTTTCTAGAGTTTGAAGGTGGCGACTCGTCTTTAAGTGTGGAAGAGTACATTTTGCAAGTGGTCGACGAAAAGTTTGGTGTAAAATCAAACATTTGGTGGCAAGTTGAGGAGCTTCGAGCAGGTTTCCGACGCGTGTTCTCTCAAGACGAGCTCGATTCAGCAGACATTAAAGCTGAAGATCTAGCTGAAGTACTCTGTGGAAGCGCGCAAGGAGTGGTGGCACAGGATGCAAATTTCGACATTGACGAGATCTTCCGAGTGGCGCTGGATCCAGATTTCGTCAAGTGCCTTCCACTCCGGAGAGTATTCTGGCGAGTTGTGAACGCATTTGACCCGCGCATCAAGCGAAAATTCGTCAAGTTTGTCACCGGAGTCGACACGCTGCCATTACCAGGCACAGAGGTATGCTACATTTGCTGTAAGATTTCCTCTGTCGCTCGGCGTTGCTAACCATGACTCACTGTGTGTCTCCATTGCAGTTTCTGCGCGTCGAGATGCCGTTTGCAGCGCTGACTCCAATGGAGAACCAGAAAATCCTGCAGATGCTCCCACAGTCTCATGTAAGTGCTGTGTTGGTTCATTTTGACTACGATTAGTGGTTTGGTCGGCTAACTCTCTTTTGATTGTCCTTGTAAGACATGCGATAATACGCTGGAGCTGCCAAACTACTGGCGAGCGTTGTGCTGGAAGTCGCAGCACGATGAACATAAGGAAAACGAAACGCTCGAAGAAGAACTGACGGATTTGCTGACAAAGAAGTTGCGCGACGCAGTGGAGTACTCGAGCGGGTACGGACTGGACGGAACGAGCGCGATTACTGGCATTCTCTCGGATAAATCTGGGAAACGACCTGGAAGCTCAACGAGTCGGAGCGAGTTTGCGAAAGACGAGAGCTACGACTCGCTTGACCTCCCTGCTATAGGGGATGATGGTGAGAGTAGCGCGGACCATACTACTCGCGCGCAGATTCCACCGCTCCCAGGTGTTGGTGTCGCATCATCACCACCATCGCCAGTACCTCAAGGACAGCAAGAGCTCACAGATCCAGAGGAGTCCTCGTCGGCTGAAGAGCTACATGAGCCAGATCAGCCAGCCTCAACACCTTTACCTCCGGAAACAGCAGCAGTAGACGAAGAAACCGTCAGGTCTGAAACAATTCCGCCACCATCATCACCATCTGTAAGGAGCCCGAGCAAGTCAGCACGGCAGCGCAACGACCCGGAGGAGTCCTACGGCGAGAACGACTGGGAGGAGGAAGAAGAGCTGCTGGACTGAGAAGAAATACAAATAGCTAATTTGAAACACGCACAATCAGGCGCTGATGGATGTGTGATAGGTGTCTCCATGTGGTTGGAAAGGAAGGCTTATTGTGGAGCATGTGGCATGTGGCATGTGGCATGTGGCATGTAAACCGATTTCTTTCCGCGGGCCAGGTGAAGAAGAAGAAGTGTAGCCATCGTGCTTCAGAAAAATATGGACGGGTGTACCCATTTTTGGCATTTCAAACAGTCATTGATGCAACAAACGCTGACACCCGCTTTTGGTCTTTTTGTCTACTTTTGTCTGCAAATGCGATTGTGATGATGACGATCGAGGATTGAAAACGTTGTTGGGTGTTGATGGGTGAATGCAAAGCGAGCCGGGTATTTATAGAAGTAGGATGAGTAAAAAAATTCAAACCCGTTCCTACTTTTCTAATTGTTACACTTGAACTTGTATGCTGCTAATGAAAATCAACCCGGGTCAGCTTTAAGAAACCAAGGACAGTGGCCCACAATTTTGACCCGAACCCGTGGCTCACTCAAACAGGACCGTCCGTATTTTTGGCGCATTTTTGGCTGGCCGATCATCCGGGAAGGAGTGATGATCGTGTATGTTGACACCAACATTTGCGGCCATAAGCGAAACTTCCATCCATCATAATCCCCACATCCTCACCGCAAGGCCAGGTGTTGTGCGCAGGTCAGGCGTCCACTTCTCCATCATCAGACACAGCAACAGCGCGTCGCAGCAGCATCGCAGGGGTTGCTGGCCTGCTCACAACTCAATCATCCATCTCTCCAGCAAGAGAGATCCAGCGCCGAAGAAAACGCGCACTGTGATAGCAGCAGTACCCGAGAAGAATAGAAAGAAGACCTTTCGGCCACGTCGACAGGCAACAGCATCAGCGAGTCAGACGCTACACTCGCAGCTTGGTCCTTGCTCACTGCTTTGCCCACTGACCGACAGACAGCTCATTGTTGAATTTAAGCGGTGACAGCCTTTATATCAAGCAACATCATCCCATGGCGACTGTGCTCACGTCGACGTCCCCGCTGGACATGCGAAATGGTAGCGCGCATCTCAGTGGGAGTAGAGATCTCGGGTGGAACGGCGCTGTGGATGCAGTTGGTGCGGTTGGTGACGAGTGCGACTTCCAGAACGCGCTTGAAGACGCGCTGCTCAACGTCCGCGCGCTCCTGAAAGCTGCACAAGGTCATGCAGCGCCGAATGGACATCGCGTCGATGAGAACGTGCTGAGCAAGGTCGAAGAGATCAGCGCGATCGCAAGCGAGATCAAGGCGTGTCTGCAACGCGCTGTGAAGCCGAGCGATTGCAACGGGAATGCCAGCAGTCTCTTCGAGCGCAAGAAGTTCGATCCGCTGCAACCGAGTGCGCATGAGAGCGAGTCGTGGTCTGCATCGTCCACGACGAAAGCGGGACCAGTCAACTCGTCGCAGCCGTCCATTTGGTCGGGATTCTACAACAAGACGCTGCGTGAGCGCTTCGACGTGCTCTCGCTCATGTACCCTCGCATTGGTCGCATCAAGCAGAGCGACTCGCAGGATCCATCGATTGAATCTGTGGACCCCGTGGCAAAGCTGGGCGAGCTGCCCATGCGCACAGCGAACCTCATGATTGAGAACTGCATCGGCGTTATTGGCATTCCGCTAGGGTGAGTGTTCATTCATTCTTTATGATATGTGTCTGTTGCGTGCTGGCAGTATTTACTAACTTTGCTATTGTGGATGTGCATGCAGACTGGGACTCAACTTTGTGATCGACGGCAAGAGCTTGTCGGTCCCCATGGCTGTCGAGGAGCCGTCTGTGGTTGCTGCTGCGTCCAGCGCTGCGAAACTGGTCGCGTCTTTCGGCGGCGGCTTCCACACAGCGACGTCCGGCAACATCATGACGTCGCAGATCCAGCTCGTCGATACTCCTGATATTGAGGCTGCTGTCAAGGCGGTCGCGACCCATCGTGAGCGTTTGCTTGCGATCGCGAACACGACGCTGTGCCCAAACATGAAGAAACGCGGTGGCGGTGCGCTGGATATCTACTGCAGGATCGTGAGCGAGGCGTCTCGATCCAAGTTCTCGCGCAAGGACGAAGAAAAGCAGCACTGGTACGCTCCATGCGATGACGAGGTTGTGATCAGGGCATCCGAGTCAAGCGTGCGCTACCTCGTGGTTCACATCGATGTTGATGTGTGTGAAGCAATGGGAGCAAACATCGTCAACACTGTCGCCGAGGGACTTTCGGACGAAGTCTGCCGGATCACGAAGAGCCAATGCGGTCTTCGTATTCTGACGAACCTCTGCATGCAGCGTCGCGCGCGCTCAGTGTTTGAGATCCCAGTGATGAAGCTCGGCTGGAAGGGAGTCGAAGGCGAGGATGTCGCGCAGCGCATCTTGGAAGCCTACAATTTTGCGGCGATTGATCCCTACAGAGCCGTGACGAACAATAAGGGCATCATGAATGGAATCGACTCGGTGGCACTCGCGACCGGTCAGGATTGGCGTGCGATCGAGGCCGCTGCGCACTGCTATGCCAGTCGGTATGGGCAGTACACTTCGCTTTCTCAGTACGAGATCACCACAAATTCTGACGGCGTGCGCGTTCTTCGCGGTCGCCTGGAGCTCCCCATTGCAGTCGGATCGAAAGGTGGCGCTCTGCAAACCCATCCTGGGTACACTGCGACGCACGCGATCTTGCAGCAACCAAGCGCTCGTGCACTCAGCAGCATCATCCTCAGTGTTGGTCTCGCCCAGAACTTTGCTGCGATCCGTGCGATCGCCATCACAGGTATCCAGAAGGGACACATGGCTCTCCACGCACGAAACATCGCCGTGGCTGCTGGTGCGCCGAGTGAGTTGGTCTCAGAGCTCTGCACGTACATGCTCGGACGCAAGAGTATCAACATTGAGACTGCGAAGGAGTACCTGCACGCCCATGCAGTCTACTCGGAGATCCAGAGTAACTCGCCTCCGATTTCGCCTGTGCCGGTGACACTGCCGTCCATGTTCTACGTGGAGATCCCTGTGCCCCACTTGGAAGGAGCGATCAGCTTGAATATTGCATTCGAGTCGATTAACAAGCATCCACAGTACATTGCGATCATGGCGCCACCGAAAACCAGTGGTGACTCGAGTTCGACATTGACCAGCATCCAACGACAGCTGTTGGGGGACAAGGGATACAACCAGCTCGAGAAGATGTTTATGTTCCTGGCGTCCATGCGGTCGATTGTCATCTCGGAAGCTGGTGATGAAGGAGAAGAGCTCCAGGCGCGCGCGAACCTTGCGCTGCAGAACAAACTGCAGTTGCTCTCGATCCTGATCAACATCCTCACGTACCGACTGATGGAAGTGCGCTCGCAGACTGTGAGCGACTTTATGCGGAAGATTTTGGAGTGCGGAGACATCCGCAACATGGACGTGAAGCGATGCCGCAGTATCCTCGCGGATGTCCCCACGTCCGACGAAGTGGTGTGTACGGGTCTCCCGCTTTTTCTGGCGCTCTGGCAGGTGTTCCACTACCACATTGAACAGGAAGTTCCTCACACGCTTCTCCGTGAGCGCTTGGTGCTGGAGCAGTGGCGATTACTGAATTCGATCGTCAAGAGCTACGAGCTGGGTCAGGCGACGGACGCCGTTGCGGTGCTCACAACGAGCAACGAGCTCAGCGACAAGTTCTTCGCGCAGATGGCCGTGCAAGCCAAGCGCTGGCAGGCGACGCTGCTTCTGCTCATCGACTCCTTGACGCTCGCCTCGGACGTGTTGACTTCCGAGCGACTGGACTTTTTGAACCGGGTCGGAGAGCACATGGAGTGGGAAGGCACGATCGCTCACGACCTTGCGCGCTACACGCGCGCCGCGACCGAGCGTGTGCCCAACGCGTTCCTGTTTTGGCTCAAGGAGCGCGGCGTCGAAGTCGCGGACGCGGAAGACCACGTGGACGAGTTCCAGCGCCTCACGGACCTGTACGCTGCGAACAAATGGAAGGCGATCACACAAGATAGAGACACTTTTGCTGCGCGCGTGTTCTCGCTCTCTGCGGTTGAGCGCGTGATCCGTCTGATCCGCGAGATCTACGGCGAGCGTAGCGGTAGACGGTCACGCAAGGAATCGTTTTAGATTTTCGTCTTTGGGCCACGCCTAAGGCGAGAGCTAGCAGCAGCAAGACGCATGTTCGGAAACCAAGTCAGCAGTCAATAACAAAAAACAATATCATGTACCCCCACCACCTGCTCGTCAGGCAGTCTCTGGAAGTGCTCGTTTGAGTTAAATAGGACTGTCAAAGTCACGTGTCGCTCTATCTAAGTGCCAGCATTAACCTTTCAATCTGCTTATACCTTTTGCTGGAGCACCACGTACGCGACGGCGTAGTCTTCATCGTGTGAGATCGACACGTGTGGTTCCTATCATTCACAGCCAGCAAAAGAGAGCACGGTGTTAGAGGATCACAGATCAACGTAACCCGTCCGCAATACGGTCATACATTTCGACATACCACCAAATGGAGCTGCTCAGCCAGCGCTAGCGTCTCGCCGTAGAACTCCAAGCGCAGCGCCTGCGAAGCCTCTGCCACTACAAGCTTTGTCTGCACTGACGCAAAGAAATCTGTGGGAGCAGTTGAAGAGGCAGCACCAGCGGCTCCTCCCTGTTTCACGAGCCGGATCTCAGGAAAAAGCACGCGATACCGCTGGAACGCCTTGTACGTCGCCTCTTTCACGGCCCATCTGTACAATAATGCGAGCGGGGAAGCAGCCAAGGTCAGATGGTAGAAGAGATGGAAGAGCTCATTTCCATAGAAACAAAACGGTGCGTACCTGGACGCAAGGAACCCGGCTCGCGCAACGTCGGACTTGTTGTAGAACTCTGCGATCTCGGTCGGGTGGAACGCCCGCCTCAAGAACCGCTCACCGTGGCGCGCGAACGTCTTGTGGAAGCGCGGGATGTGCGCGATGTCCACGCCCACGCCAAACACTTTGAGCGCTTGCGCTGCTGGTGGCGTCATTTTGGTGCTTTGGAGTTTTGATGGGCATCAAATAATAAATTATCGTACTTTGAATAGTATCATACGGTGCTGTAATCTGGTGTGGACCACTGCGACATGTTGGATTTTTCTGTTTCATCCTTTGCAGCCCATTCAAACTAGCGACACCAAGAAAAGTCAAAGTGATTTTGATGCTCCTTACATTTATCAAGAGAGCGCGCGTCGCAGGAGAAAATCAGCAAATGATAACCCATCGATATCGATCCATCGCTCGTGCGCATTTTTGACCTGCGAGCCTTCCTTTCCTGTGCGATTTGTTGAGGATGTTGATGCACGTCCAAGAAACCACTGGCGGCGGACCAAACAAACAATCACAAGTGTGTGAGAGAGCAGACGCTTTTTGTAAACCAAGGCAAATGCCTCCCCTCTCCTCTGTGGATTTTGCTTTGATGGCTTCTATCTGTTTTTCTGCTTCACTGCTTCATACATTACTAGAATCTTCGTCTGATGCTGGTTTGAAGGCGTTGACAGGTGTCGATCACTTCACATTCTCTTGTTACAGTTTGTATGGTTTGGAATCATGTCGTGACAGACTGAGAAAGAGAGAGATCCTACGATCTCATTTCACTTGGAGAATGCACCCACCCGAGCCTTTGGAAAGCCAAGAAGCCCAGCTGCCAATCCTCTCTCCCTATTTTGACTGGGTTCATTCCAGTTGCAGGCTTTTAAACCGATTTATAAAACAGTACAACCTGTCTATATTCTCCTTAAACTTGAATACAATTAGTATGGTTATGTGGATCCCCGAAATATATCTTCTTCAAAACACTGTAATAAGCCTCTATATACTGCAACCCGTTAAAGAGAGTAAAAATCCAATCAACCATCTGAGTTTTCCAACAGTGCGGGTAGAACTTCACCCACCTGATTTATCGCTTTTGAGAGGGTTGGGTGTGAAAAACCTTGCTCTCCCCAAGGTTTTTTCGCACCCATCCCATCATATCCGCCCTCTTCGCTGCGAAAAGGAAAAGAACCAGTTTGTTGTTTGGCTTTTAGCATCGTTCATTGCGGATTCTGCACTCTTACGCTCACACACAGGTCTCACTCTCACTCTCACTCTATCACTAAGTCAATTATGGTGCACATGCGCAAGACCCTCGCCCTCGCGGTGCTCGCCACGACGCTCGCGCTCTCAACCGCCGAGCAGCAGACCGACGCTGCTGTTGCCACCGCCGACCTGCACCCGCAGGTGGTCCGCCACCACCACAAGCACCACCGCGTCGTGCACCACCACCGCGGTCACCACGGCAAGAACAACCAGAAGCACCACGAGGACGCGGACAGCGAGGACTCGGAGGAGAGCACCGACGCTGCTGCGCCGCCTACCCTAACTGCTGTGGGCCCAGAGGAGGATGACGAGTCCTACGAAGGCTCGGGCGACGTGGATGTCGACGTGGACGGATCGGCGGACCTGAGCATTGACGGATCGGGCGAAGATGACATTGAGATCGAAGGCGACGACATCGAGCTCGACAGCTCGGCCAGTCTGGACTCGAGCGACGCGTTCGAAATGGACGGCAGCATGGACGACGGTAGCATCGA
The DNA here is from genome assembly GCA_038050625.1 of Pythium sp. MPC-2022a. Classification (NCBI taxonomy): domain Eukaryota; phylum Oomycota; class Peronosporomycetes; order Pythiales; family Pythiaceae; genus Pythium; species Pythium sp. MPC-2022a. Next base: position 26,658 of record JALBZB010000405.1, read on the forward strand.
AGTGGACTTTGACGACTCGGAGGACTTTGACCAGTTGATGGAGATCGATGAGAACCAGGTGCTCGAGGAGTCGATCGACCTCCCAGTTGGTGCCAAGAAGCTCCACCTTCGTGTTGTGAACGGCCAAGTCGAGCTTGACATCATCAAGGAGGCTATTGTGCAGAAGAAGAAGGAGCCTGTCGCTGTCGCCACCGCGGCCACTGTCCCTGAGTCCAAGCCTGTCGCTGAGGCCACCAAGGAGACCTATGCGCACCAGGCCTCCGAGTGGCTGAAGAACAACGGCAACAAGCCAGCGTTCCTCGCGGGTGCCATCGGTGCCGCCGTGGTGATGGTCGGTGTCGCCGGTGTGGCGATCGCCAAGAGCCGCAAGAGCAAGGCACCAAAGTCGGTGCTTGACATTGAGGCCGCTGAGGAGGAGGAGCAGGCCGCTTCGGACGAGGCGGACGAAGACGCCGACGCGAACGAGTCGTCAAGCGACGAGAGCTCTGCCGACGAAGAGGAAGACGAGGAAGAGACCGCGGAGGACGCCGAGGAGAAGACTGAGGCTTCTCCTGCTGCCGCTGGTGTCGTGGAAGGATCAGTCTAAGTTGGTAGATAGTGTGATTTTGTCCCCGCCCCGTCCACCGTCCATTTCCAATCACCACCCCCATTTTCCATTAGTAAGCGCATGTGTATGTATTCTTTTCACTGATTTTTCATTTCCATCTCAGTGTAAATCGTGGTTGTGTGAGAGCGTCGAAAGACAGCCAGGAAGTTCGTTCCCTGCCGATGTATCCATATGGATGGTACCACCGATTGGGCCTCTGGTCCTTTGAAGGTACGCGAGGCGATCCTCGCCTCGAATCGCGCTCGTCGCTACTTTCTAGATATTCGACGCGGGGTTCGTATCTCGGTTCCACAGCCTGGAACAAGTCGTACACCTGACCAGCCCGTGACGCAAGATATTGTCGCTCCTGTACGGTCGAGGGTTCTTGCAGCCCCGAAACGTCGTACACTCGCCCTGTTTGAACGCACTGCACCTGCAGCTGGTGCAGAACTCATCGGTCAGGCACACGTCGTAGTCTGCCTTCCGAAACATCACCCTGAAGCCCTTACCTTTGATGGGCTCCTTGAACCTGCGATGCTGCTTCTGATCCTAATCCCCTATCGCGACTATTGTTTCTGTTCCGCTTTCGAACAGCTTCTTGAACCGCTTCAGGAGACAAGCTTCCGTTATCTGACGACGCATGTAACCGCAGCTTCAGCTCCCGGAAGATGTATGGTTGTACACGGGACTCAGACGCCTGTTCATCTCGTTTTTTTTTTTTTTATCTATGTAGGCTTTGAAGCGCTCGAAGTCGGCCGTCTTCCTGTTGTAGACGCTCAACTCCGCCTCTCATTCGAAGACCCGCTTGCCGTTAATCACCTCCTGCTTGCGTTCCTGTGCGTAGTCCCAGCACTTCCTCGCCTTCGTCTCTTTGCGGCGTGTGTCCTGTGTGTATCGGAACCTTGTCTGTTGCTTGGTGTCGCCGTCGACGCAGTACAACAAGTCGCTCATGTTGGGGTCGATCGCGACGAGGGTCTTGTCCTTCAGGGGTTCGTAGTCGACAACCTCGCCGATGTAGGTCTCGTTATTTCCTTTCTTCGCTTGGGTCACCTGCTTGCCGAGAAGATCATCTCGCTTCAGGAGGATGCTGCAGCCAATGCCGTCCGTCTCAATCTAGTGGCCGAATGCGTAATCCATGCGCGCGGAAGTACTTCATGTCGGTCTTGAAGAAGAAGCCCCAGGTGCTGTCTTGGCGCTTGACGAGGTCGCCTCTCGTAAAGTAGTCGCTTCGCTTTCCTTGTTCCTCCGTAAAGCAGAGGTTGATGAGTGACATCGTGTCTATGTGGACGTATTTGGGCACGATGTTGCTGCGCAGTGGGTATGCGTTATTGACTCTCGCGCCGTACGCTTTGACCACCCTCGTCATGCGCAGCATGCACGGGAGGTAGTCCTGCGGTGAGCACTGGATGTCGTAGCGGATGTTATCATTTCCAGATCCCTCGCAGGGAGCACCAGGTCCCGCTGCTCGTTTATTTATGCATGGTAGAAGAGATGCGACGTCTTCGGCAGGTGTGGCCTGAGCAGGTCGTCCTTGACCCTGTGCAAGCGAGAGCACAGCGCGTCCTGGCGGCTCCTCGTCTCCCTCCCGCTCCTCCTGATGATGGCGACCAACTCCTTCTTGCGCCACGACGCGTTGACGTACCGCTCAACGTACTCGACGTAGTTCTGCTTGATGTTGTTCTCGTACATGGCGATCAAGTCGGTCGAGAGGCAGTCGAGCACGATGTTCATGTGCCGGTAGCTTAGCTCCTCTGACACGTACGCCTTGTAGTGCTGCTC
>JALBZB010000406.1:0-28953 GCA_038050625.1 Pythium sp. MPC-2022a
GAATGAATCAAAAATGAAAGGGAATGGATTTCAATGGGTAGGTTTCGGGTAGAGTGCAGTTCACTTCCATCTCTGTGCGATGGTCCCCATTATCGTGGGAAATACAGTACTTGTGAGCCACCCATATTGAGAATGGCTTCTAATTGGCCGATAATGGCGAATATCGTCCAATCAGAGAGTGACACCTCACAGGGACTAATGACCAATGGGAGGAAACCGCGCTAGTCGTACCTAGCGCGGAGTGTACGGTGACCCAGTTACAGTGTTGGAGATCGTACCACACTATGTGGAGCTGCTTTGGCCGGCGTCGCTGCTGGTCTAGCAGCATCGAGCTGAGAAAGTTGTGCTCGCTGCAGCCGTTGATATCGCGAAACCCTTTTTGTGCGTTGGAGTGTCGGTCGTTAGCGTCCATCCATGTGGTGAACCTCCTTGCGAGTACGGCGGCGTAAAGCTTGTAGAAGCATGACTGGAGGCAGATGGGTCGCCAGTTGCTCGGGTGATCCGGGTTTCCCTTTTTGGAGAGCAGCCGAACGACACCAATCTTCCACGCGCGCGGTAAGCGCTTGTGTCTCCAGCAAAAGCGATATGCTGAGTGTAGCGCTGGTAGAAGCTCGACACGGAAGCCCTTCAGTACGTCATATCCGATGCCGTCGAGCCCCGGGCTCGAGGTGGCCGTCGTTCGCTGCAGCTGGCCCTCGATTTCTTCTTCGTATATTTCGTCTGTGAAGCGGTCTTCCGCTTCTGTCGCTGTTGGGAGTGTCTCGATCGCAGCTCGGAACGCTGCGCCAGCTGTAGCATCGTAGTCGAAGTCCCTGCGCGGTGTGTTCATACTCGAGAAAAAATCGTGCAGGTCGGCTTTTGGGATAAGGCAGGTTTTTTGGAGCGCGCCTGGTGTGTCGTCCGGTGAGCTCACCGGGGCCAGCAGCTTGTGGATACAGTCTTTTTCATTTGTCTGGAAGTTGCGGCGGAGCAGCTTGCGTTGAATGGCCGCGTGCGCGCGGCCAGGTCGTCGAGTGCTTGGTCGAGTCGGTGATCGTGTGTCGTGATCGTCGTCCGTGGTGGACGCGCTGGTGGGCGTGGTTTCTGCTTCCCGTTTCGTTGATGGGAGTTGAAGCTGGAGCCTCGCGCGAACGGCGACAGCGTGTTGTAGAACATTGGCGCGAGCGCCGCGAGGTAGCCCTCTCCAATCGACTAATCGTCGGCTTCGTCAAGGCGTGCGATGAAGTCCTCCGCAAAGGAGTTCACGGCAATGTGGGCTTGCGTGGTTTCGTCGTCGCTCAGTCGTCGTATCTGCAGACGTGGCCGGCGCGGGGGCATTACACCTGGACCTGTTTCAAGCACTGGGAACACACGGCCGTAGTCGCGCTGGGCGACGCGGGCTTGCGCTTCAGTGTCGCTGGTGTCGTCGGAGTCAATGGGGGTAGTCAGCTCGGCGGTGCGTGTCTGAGTTCGGGGAGTGGCAGTCCGCGGCGTGCCAGCCGATGCTGCGGTTGGTGGCGTTGTCGTCGTGGTAGTAGTAGTTGTTGTGCAGGCTGTTGTCGTGGGTGTCGCGGTCGAGATAGTCGAAGTCGCCTGCCAGCAGTCGGTGCCGTGTGTCGCGCACTGGACGCGCGGCAGCGTGCGTCGAAGTCCCTGGTTCGCGAGGCGGTCAATATGATTGATGGAGTATGCCCGTATTTGTGTTAGTAGGTCGCGTGCTTGTCGTCGGAGTCTCTTGAGTCGTGGATTCGTTACGCCGTACTCTCCTTTCACTTGTGCGATGATGAGGTTGCTGTCGCCTTCGATGTCGAGGTGCTATACGTGGTGAAGGACAGCGCTCCGCAGTCGTGCGATGAGAGCCGAGTATTCGGCAGTGTTATTGGTGTTGTTTTTCCCCGGCAGCGGGAGTGTGAGTGTCCACACAGTCACGCCGCTCGGGTCCGATAGGTGCGCTCCCGCGCCGGCAGCACCGGGGTTTCCTTTGCACGCGCCGTCAAAGCGCAGGAGCCATGCGTCCGAGGTTGCTGGAGCCATCTGTGTCGAGGTCGTTGGTGGCAGTGCTGGGGTCGGAGTGGTTGGCGCGGAGCTAGTAGTCTGGTGGCTTGGTGACGGTCGTTCACTGTTTGGTGCGCTGTGGGCGCTGTCTTGGTCTCGACGGCGGTTGCGGTCACGACGATCTTTGCTGGTTCGTCGCGAAGCTCGTGGTGGAGCGTCTGGTGGTCGGAAAGCAGCATGGTCGCTGCTTTCATTGCTGTCGATCATTGGGACGTCTGGTGCAGGAGCTGGGGTCGCAGCGGTCGACGCGATCAGGTCTGTGAGGAATTGCGTGGCGGGCGAGCTTGGGCGAGTCGGTGACGTGTCGATATCCATGACGGTCACGGTGTTGGTGGCGTTGAGGCGGCGGCGCTTGCCATCTTGGTACTCGTAGTCGAGGGTTTCGGAGGGCGGGGGGTCTTGGGGTTCCATAGGCTCGTCGGGGGGACCGGCCTCATGGAGGTTGGGAAGAATGGGTGCAAATACTCGCGCTGGCGTGCGGACAGTGACCGTCGCTACGTCGGTGCGAGTTTCGCTCGGCGGTACTGGTTCCAGCCCTTCTGCTGGCTCAGGGTTCATGGAAGTCAATGTCTGGCATTGGGTGGCGTGCTTGGTGGCGGCGATGCGCGCGGGGAACGATGCTCCACACGCGCACTGCGCGAAGAAGCGGTCATCGAAGGTGACGCGGCGGTGGCTCGACCGGCGATGACGGCGAAGAGCTTGCAAGTCCTGCGTCACGAGGGTGCAGCACTTGCAGGCGAAGCTGGTTGCGTTGTGGGCGAAGAGCGACAAGGCACGTGTGCTAGATGTGTCGTCTTCTGGAGGCGCAGTGTCCCTAGTTGGGTCATCAGTTTGTTGGGCCACGCGTTTGCGCACCCCTGTCGGCGCATCCTCCTCCACGTCGGTGGAGGCTTCACTGTCACACTCGCTACTATCCGCTGCACGAGATCGTGACAACCACGAGAATAGAGCCATTGAGAGAGAGAGGAACGGGTATGCAAGGTCCCTTCACAAGGGAGGATTCAGAAATTGGTTGAAGCCGCAGTAGGTGAGTCAACTACGGTAATCTCTAGTAAAAGGCGAAAGATTAATTCGAGATGAAATTAACTGCGGGATAAAATGATGCAATCGGTGTTGATTGGATGGACAAAGTGTAAGAGTTGATTTGTGTTGGTGTTCCTCCCACAAGGGGAGATCCAGAAATTGGTTGAAGCCGCATTTCATTGAGTCAACTCCACGGTAATCTTTAGTAAAAGGCGAAAGATTAGTTCGAGATGAAATTAACTCTGCGGGATAGGTTGCTAATATAATAGAATAATTTATTATATATATCTATTTTCACCCACACGTACTGGAGTTTCAAATGCTATTTTAACCGATCAAAATGGCAAACCCGTGCTCTGTGCTTTGATTTTTTTCCAATTCTGATTTGTCAACTTTTCAGCTCAAATCCAGCTCTGAACACAGATTTTGAAGCAACAAGCAAGCGACGCCAGCAAAGCAGGTCGAAGCAGCAGCAGTCAAGAAGAGAAACTTCGCTGTCGTGCTCTGTGCTCGAGCCACGCCCATCCAGCGCCCGCCACACGCACACTGCACACTACACACTGCAAGTCGACGTGATAGATGTCGACGCTGCACCGCAAGCCACGCGGCGCGTCCGAGCAAAGCACCGCAGCCGCCGCATCAAACGCGCGCTACTACACGACGATCGACATTCTGCCGTCTTCGGCGTCTTCCACTGGCGCACTTGCACATGGTTCAAGCCCAAACAGCAGTAGCAATGGTCAAACTGGCAGTAGCAAGACACGGAGGCATGGTAGTAGCAAGTACGTTCGGCGGAACGGGTTCTTTGGCAGCAGAGGCGGCGGAAGTGGGGGCGGCTCGCCCTCGTCTTCAGCGTCGAAAAAGATGAGCACGACCCAGCTACGTGCGTTCTTCGCGGCGTGCGTGCTCGTGTATCTGAGTACGCTCTACTTTGCGGAAGACATCGTGCGGTTCGGGAAAGCTGTCAATTCGGACGCGACGCGGCAGAAAATTTTCTCACAGTGGCGCCCCATGCACTCCGCTGCAAAGCAGTACCTGCACTCGATGGTGGATATGGCGAACAGCGGTACTGTTGATGGTGAAGAGGAAGTGGCGAATGCGACGATGGCTTCTGAGCCACCGTTGGTAGTAGAGAAGGAGATGAGCAGGAGTCCAGCACCGTCGATGAACTCCGAGCGAGAGCCTCCTGGGACCGCTGTGACTGCAGCTCCAGATTTGCCAGCTGACTCGCTGACTGCGCCTCCCCAAGATGCATCACTACCAACTACAGAGCGCACTAGCGCGACTGAACGAAGCAGGAGCGTACCACCGGTAGTGAAGAATGAAGTGACGGTGAATGAACATGCAGAGCAGAAGAATGAACGCAAGCAACATGAGGACAAGAATGTAGTTGATGAAGACAAAGGCTTTGATACAGACAATCGAGTGCAAGAGAGAAAAGAAGCCAAACCTACGGAACCAGAGACAGAGGAGACGCTGATGCGGCAGATTCACGATCTTCCTCCAACAAAAATACCGGACGCTCGTAAGCACAACGACAACAAGGATCTAGCAGCAGATACACCACGTGATGGAATTGCAGCTGAACAGAAGATGGATCCAAGCTACCTCCCTGTTGACGACGACCTGCGCGAGAACAACGATCATCATGGCGCAGATGATGCAGCGGAGATTGAGAGGGAAGTGCAGAAAGCAGCAGCAGCAGCAGTTGCAGACAATGAAAAGTTCAATCCAGCACAGATGGAGGATCGCATGGATGACTCTGCGATCACCGTCGAACGCCAGGAGAGTCTCCAACCTGACGACACCCACACCAAGGAGGTCGCGAATGACTTTCATCCGCAGCAACCTCCAGTCACAGTTGTGCCGTCATTCCCTGGTGGCGATCTTGAGTCTTTGTCCTATCCATCTGTCGCCGTGCCCTCTACTGTCATCCCGACTGGTGCTGCGGCTGCTGTTCTTACCACGCTTTTTCCGCAACAAATCCCAGCGACGACCTCCGAGTCAGAACTTGAGAGTGAGAACCGGACCAATGGTGCGTCTTCACATCCAAGCAACGATGAGGTCGATGCCGATGCACGCGAAGAAGATGGAAGAGTAGTAGTTGAAGACAAAGAGGAGGAGCGTGTGTCACCAGCTCCACCAAAAGAGGAGAAAGATACCCAGCCGCAGGAAGCAGAAACGATGGAGGAGACTCATCGTCACCCCGGCCGCGATGAAACGTGACGCGTCTCAGACCATTAGGGGATACAATGTGCTGACGTGGTAAAGGCGTTGAGATCTTAACTTAATGCACAGACTGAGAAGGTAGGGGTCATAGTGCAGGATGTTTACTTGAGCCAAAGTAAGCAGCATGCTAATTCTAGGGCACTTGTCCTAAAACTGCACCTCCTGGCACAGAAGAATTTCTGAAGTGTTCAGTTGGAGCCGCTTTTCGTTCGGTGATGAGCTTATATCACTTTTCACAGTTAATTTTATACAATAAACCACAAAACCAAATGATCATATTAGAAAGTATATTTAAAGTAAGAGATTTACAGGGGCCACTATTCGAAGCAAGCACCAGCGCGCCTCCAAACTGAATCGACAAGAAAAGGAGCTCGCAAGTTACCACACTCAAAGCAGAAAAAGAAGACGGGGATTTGCCAGTCGCATTCGCACTGCGGAGCTGCTCGCTCGCCCCCACTCGGCAGCTCAGCCCAGCAAGATCCAGCCATCCAGACCGACCGCAGAACGTGCCTCACCCCTTCCAGTCCAGGCGTCTCTCTGTCTCTCTTGCGTTACTGCGCGCGACCGACGCGTCCCGAGCGACATTCACTCATCGCGTTAACTGTGTCACGTTGGACGTGACTGATTGACCGATTGACCAGCTTACTTACCGCATTATTACTGTCCCACGCCCCAAGCAGCATCATCGTCATCACGAAGTACTTTGGAATGCGGCGCGACCACTATGCTTCTCCGTCGTCGCTGCCGTCGGCTTCGTACGCACGCGGTGGCGCTTTCGGGCTCGCGCAGAATGAGCCGACGCTGCGCACGGTCTTCCGGTGGTTCATGGCGCGCAGCGTCAAGTGGTGGCTCACGACCGTGTTGCTGCTGTACATTGTCACGATTTGCGCGTTCTTCGGATCAGAGAGCAGCAGCGGTGGCGCAACGACTCGAAGCGCGGTCATCAGCGTCGATGTGAAGAAAGCGCCGCAGACAATAGAGGACGAGACGTTGCCGCCTCAGGAGCTCGCGGCGATCAACCAGCTCTTGGGCATCACGAAAGAGCCTGCGATTCCGAATGTAAATGCCAATGCGCATGCAGACGTGGAGAAACGCCCCACGCCCGTGATTGCAGCATCGTTCCCGACCGAGAAACCAAAGCCAGAGCACCGCACTGCGCTGCAAATGGCACAGCAAGCAGGCCAAGCAGCGCTGCCACAGAGCGCTGCAGTTGCGAGTATCCTCCCGACTGCGATTGCCGCGTCCGCTGAGGCGCAAGACGTCGCAAAGCAAGCGAAAGCGAACCAGGACGAGCTCGTTGCCGCCGTGATCGCTGCAGCACTGGCACCATTCACGGAGAAAGATCGCTCCGAGTGGTCAGTGGACGACCACGCCAAGGAGCTCAAGCGACTCCAGATCTTGCGCGACACGGCGCAATCCGAAGTCGCGCGTTTGCAAGCGATTCTCGACTCGGCCAAGCGACTGTATGCTGCGGAGGCGACCGAGTACGAGACCATCATGGCGATCAACGCATTGGACTTCCGCAAGGCCGAGCTACGGCGCATTCGACCAAACATGGAGTGCTTGGGATGGAAACAGACAGGCAGCTGCGGTCCGTACGGTGCGCGAGAACCCGAGCAGGACAAGGCGTGCAACCAGCTGCTGACTGGCGGCGTCTCCGGGTACTGCGAGATGGTGGACAAGGACACGAACGAGCACTTCCGTGTGATGCAGCTCAACTGCTCGAGTGTGCGCGACCATGTGAGCTTCTCGTGCACGAACGCAGGCGACTTTGCGAACTTTGGGCTACGCAGCGAAGAGATTCTCGAACAGGCAAAGCGGAAGCCACTGAGCGCGCTCCAGGGATCGAAAGGAAGCGGCAACGGGATCGTCATCGTCGTGTACCCGAAGCTCATGACCAGCGCCTACGCAACGATCCGCGCGCTGCGGTCATACAACTGCGTTCTGCCGATCGAATTGTGGGTGTTGGAGTCCGAGATGGCGCGCAACCCAAGGAAGAACGACATCCTGCAGAACATCCAGCAGAACTACGGCCCCGTGAGCGTGAAGATGATCAAGGACCCGACGATCACTGGCTTCACGACCAAGATCCACGCGATCTACAACTCAGACTACGAGAATGTGCTCTTCCTGGACGCCGACAACGTACCTGTGAAGGACCCAACGTATTTATTCTACTCGAAGGAGTTCCAGCGCAACAGCGCGATTTTCTGGCCCGACTTCTGGCACCCGAAGAACACGATCTTCAACATCCACGAGCTGTCGCTGCTCTGGGAGCTCGTGGACATGAAGTTCGTCGACATGTTTGAGCAGGAGAGTGGCCAGATCCTGATCAACCGCCGGAAGAGCGCGGTCGCCATGGAAGTGCTCCATTTCTACGCGTTCCACCGCCCGAACCACTTTGACCGGCTCATCCTCGCGCACGGCGACAAGGATCTCTTCCGACTCGCGTGGCTCAAGTCCAACACGGATTTCTACATGATCCCGTACCCGCCAGGAGCTGCAGGTATTGTGCGGGAAGTGAGGTTCTGCGGCATGACGATGGTGCAATACGACCCCAGTGGCGAGGTACTCTTCCTGCATCGCAATGCGAAGAAGCTCAATGGCCGCGTCAACCAGATGGATGAGCCCTACTGGACACACCTGCAGACGTTCAACTGGGGGATGCCAAAGGAGGAGGTCGCTATGGGAGCAGGGGATGAAGGCACTGATGATGCTGCATTATCGACGACTATGATGAGCTATGAAGGCATCAAGGAAAAATATATCATCGGCATCCAGTCGAGCGCGCCGCTCTTCCGCGAGTTCCAGTCGTGCTACGGCGCCGAGCCCTACGCGTTTCAGAACTTCAACCTGACCAAGTGGGAGGACCTGCCGTTCGCCAACATCGAGGAGCAGATCATCGGGTACGCCCACGAAGCCGCGATGCTCACCAAGATCACGCGGAAACCGTGAGTCTCTTGATCAGAGTGAGTGCATGCCAACTAGGAGGGTGGGCCAATGTAGAGTAGCCTAGAGGTGTTTGCTAAGTATCTAGGAAGAGTAGCGTGGAGTAGAGTAGCCATAGAGATCATCCTAAATACAATAGATGTGTGTCGTGAGAAGTCATTGATTGTCCCATTCATCACCAAGCAAAAAAATCATGGACAAAGAGATGGTGCTGTTGCCTGTCAAGGTGCTGCTGTTGCTTTCGAGGGCGGCTGCTGGTGCGAGTGGCTATTTATCCCTTGAGACTGCGTCTTCTGGCGCTTCGAGACGGGGCTGTAACGACCACTTGGCTGAATGTTGAATTTACAATTCCCCTTAGCGGTGATCAAACTGCAGAGTGGGCAGACACGTCGTCGCACGGATTGCTCCTACTGTAGTGCGCTAGAGGTGAGCCCAAGCCAACCACCAGTGAGGAGTGGACTGTGGTGCACGTGTACACACATACAGTATTGGCTCTCGTGGCGAGCAACGAATGAATGATGAATGATACATGGATATCCTTGAAAAAGTGAACAGCGAATCGCTCCCCGACCGAACACCATCGCTTATAGATCTTGTCAAGTGGTCAATCTGAAAGCATTCTACAGTAGCGATTAGTTCCCAAGAGTCAACGAGTACTACGCAGCCAGTCAGCATCGATGCACAAATGAGAGTCGCATAACCCCTCTGAGTTCAGTCCCCTCCTGGAATGCCAGCAGCTTCAATCCCAATAGGGCTTGGTGCAGTGTTGGAGCTCCTGGCATTTCACGAATGCATCCATTGAAACTGAAGTGCGGTAGCGACGGAAGAGGTGCTCCGTTTCGCGCGAACACGCTTTTTTTGTTACGTGTGATATTATCGAAAGAGACGAGCGAGGCTTGGATCGCAAAGATCAAAGCGACGCGCCACCACTCCCATCGCGATACTGATTGTATCCATCCATTCACCTACATCAAGCTGACAAGGACACAAAACTGATGTTATGTGATGTGGCAGACTTACCCAATCAAACTATATTTATGAAAAACAGCTCGTCTGTTTGTCTAAAATTGAAAACACACGTGATTTTCACTTCGTTTTTCAAAAAAGAGAGCGGATCCTCTTCTCCTCTTCAAGCTCAAGTGGTGCGTCAGTCTGGAGATACGCACACAATGCTCCAGCCGTCCATCCGCACGCTCGCGCTGCCCGGCACCGACCCCCAGCCACGCAATAAAGGCGGTAACTCTGCAGCGACCACCGCTGTGACCGCAGTGGCCGTGGCGACCAAACGCAAGCGCAAGCGCGTGCGCCGCCTCACGCCCAAGCAGCTGCAAAACGCCAAGCAGAAGCAGAGCAGCGACTCGCGGCTCTACAACCTCGTGCTGGACATGAACGACCTCAAGCAGCACATACGCAACCTCATGGTGCAAAGATCGCTGCTGACCACGCAACGCTTCCTCACGACGCTCGACGGCACGGGCTCGGCGCTCAAGACCGTGCGCGAGTTCTTCATCGTGTGCAGCAGCTTTGAGCCGGGCAACCGCAAGCCGCTCGCGTTCATCCAGGCTGTGGCGGACCCGGGCTTCACGGTCGGCACGACGAACTTTGGTATCGAGATGGTCTTTGTGCAGTTTGTGCGCTACAATGAGTCGTTCAACTCGTATGGGTTCACGCCCGGCGCCATGACGATCCTCGTGAGCGACTGGGAGAGCTGCGTCGTGCAGGCACTCTGCGTGTTCCACGGCCGCATCTCGCGCACGACGCTCGTCAAGCTCTTCCCCGCGGTGCTCTCGAACGAGGCGCTGGTCGCGAAACTGGTCGGCCGAGAGCTCCACTTCTCCATCAAGATCCTGCTCTACTTTCGCGACCGACTGATGACGCGCATGGACGTGGACTCGGACATCCTCACGGGCTTCAGCGAGCTGCTAAACCACAATCCGTTCGAGCTCGCGGCGCTGATGAGCAACGCGGTAATCCAGGAGAACAGTCTGCTCGGGGACCTGGAGCACATCGAAGAGCTCATGGACGACATGGCGCTGGACTCAGCGGTTTCTTCGCCTAAAGAAGATGCCGAGGCGACTAAAGCAGACGCAGAGCGACAGGTCGTTGAGGAGTCGCCATCTCCACCGCCTTCGCAGACGTCGAATCGCCACTTGCTCAGCTATGTGCTGTCCTGAGTCGTGAGGGAGCGAGTCATTTTTGGTGTTTGTCCATTTACAGGCGTGTTAGTCAATGTAAAATAAAGAGAGAGTCAAGTGAATGAGTGGTGACTCAACAAACTCTTGAAACGAGGATGCCAAATTCAGGTGTTTGTTCTTGTGTAGCCCTTGCCCTTCTTGCAGCTTGATGAACTCTTCACCATCCTCAGCACCACGAGGCGGCGGTGCCGGTGGTGGTGATGGATCCATCGAGCAGTGGAAAAGAGGCGGCCACTACTGAAAAAAGGATCGTGTTGCATTCCATCAATCTATCATGCGATCTTCTCGCTCGGTGCATTGATGCGAGGAAGCTGAGGCGGGGGGGGTCTATTGGTGCAGTGGTTGCTTGAAGGCAGCTGTGGAAGTGAACCCTTTTCTTTTTTGACCAATCAAAACTACCATGGTCTGAAAAAACACACAGATTTAACCAATTACTTCACAGAGTTATTCCCGGAAGGTCGGCCCGATGTGCTGTTCGTCCTTCCAAGATCTTGACCTGTTCAGTTGTGCTTTCACTGTACGAAATTCAGCTGAGAGCGAAGAGCGCCATGAAATCGGCACCGTCTGCGCGTCATGGTAACGCCACCACCAGAGCAACTGCTACAGCAGGCAGCAAGAGCGGGCCGAAGCCCCTGTTCGCTGCCGCATCCGCCTCTGCGGTGACGACCCTGACGTTCGCGAAGCGCAAGCACACCCACAAGAAGACTCCACGCCGCGCAGGACTCGAAGCTCTACAACCTCACGCTTGATGTGAACAACCTCAAGCAGGAGATCCACACGCTGACCATGCAGCGCCGGTTCGTGGAGGCGAAGTGCCTGGTGACGCGGAGCGCGCTGACCGGCTCGAGCGTCAAGCCGATCCACTAGTATTTCCAGATCTACTGCTGCGGTCTGGACATGCGCAAGCGCACACATGTGCATTTTATGAACGCGTGTATGCACCACGACCTGCATCTGGGCAGGACACCGTTCGGTATCCACATGTTCTTCAAGCAGTGGCGGCTGCACACCGAGCTCTTCCAATCCGACTCATCGATCTGCTCACGATCAATGTGGTATTGAGCGATGACGGCGATAACGACGACGGCGAGAAACGCTGTTGTGTGGTGCGCTGCACAGTGAACAACCGCGGGAGGTTCTTGAGAGACACGATCGCGGCAGTTTTCTCGTCGGCGCTCGTGAATGAAGCGCTGGTCGCGAAACTCGTGGGGGAAAAGATCATCACGAGCGCCGAGATGGTGTTTTACGTGAATAGCGACCAGCGCGTCTCGTGGTTCGATGTGAACGTCGACATGGTCGACGCATTCAGTCAGATCCTAAGCCACAGCCCGCACGGTGTGGCAGCGCTGATGGGCACTGCGATGATCGCGGAAGAGAGCGTGATTGGGGACCTGAAGCGAACTGGTGTTGCTACAAATGAGGAGCTACAGCAAGCCGATGGACCAGTGACTTCATCGTCATTGCAAACAAGTGGGGCAGTCAAGTAGCGAAAACTGGCGTCCGAGGAAGAACTGCGACCGCCGTTGCTATCGTCGTTGTTGGCAATTGATGGTCGAGAAGAGGGATCCTAGGCAGCGGCAGTGCGGGGTCGGAGCTGCGAGCCGATGACGCAGACGCGGGAAGAGCAAATGCGGTTGAAAGTAGTAGTCGCCACTCACTCGATTTCATCCTATCCTGAAGAAATACTACTAGTACTGTGCTCCCGAGTGTTACGACAGGATGCAAATGTATCCATTCAGTTTGCTGCAAACGAGTTTGAAGTAGTTTTAATCTGTTCACGACAACATCCTATCTTAAAAACGTTCTTTGCCGAAATTATGATAACGACAATTTGTTTTGTCAGTAATCCATATTTTGACATGCTCGGTTGTTATAAACTGCGTTGTTTTTTGGCTCAAACAGCAACGATTGGGTGATACTATTTTGGGTTAAAATCCGGTGTGCTGATTGGCCGAGAGCTGCTTTTGTACTTGTTCACTTGCTTTTTGAAAGAAACAAGGACGCGCCTAATGTACAAATTTGGGCAGCCAATCACTGACGAACATGTCAACTATGGATTACTGACAAATGTAACGTAATGTCTTGTTAAAAACGTTTCAAGGACCGTATTTGAATTGTTTTCGACATTTACGACTGATTTCACTCCCACACGCCGCTTTTTTGGCCTAACCAACAACGTACTTTCAACGGGCGAATCGCGAAGAGAACGCGTAGCGAGCGATGCGGACAATGATGGAGCTGGAGCGCCACGTGCGGCGGAGACGGGGGCCCTCATCGCAGCGCATGCCGTCGTCTTCACCTCACCCTATGCTGCTACTGAGTGCGCTACTGTGTATGGTGTTGCTGGTGTTACCCGCGGCGGTCGTGGACGCGCAGGGGTGCGCACACTACAAACAGGACAAGCTGCTTGACCGCCTGGACGCGCGACTCGGTGCGTCTCCTTGCCTTCTTCTTGTGCGTGTATGAGAGAACAATCGTGCACGTAACTGGCTGACGAATATGTTTTATGTGCTTCCTATATGGTGTTGGCAGCGCTGTGCATGGATGAGCAGCTGCATCGCGTCGCGCTGGACGCAGTGAAAGACCGCTTCGCGACTAACGAGTGAGTAGCTTTAGAGAGAGAGAGAGAGAGAGCACCGTTTGCTTTATGGTGACAAGTGCTTGCTAACTACAAGTGGTTTGTGTATACTTCTTGGCGTGGCTATGCTCGTCAGATACGACCACAAGAGCCCACTCGCGCTTGTGGCGTTTTCGAACTCGTCCAAGGCGCTCGACACGCTCGCCGGCGCGATCGCGTCCTCGCTGTTTGGTGAGACGTCCGTCACCTCGCGCCAGAGTATCCAGGTGCTGGACTTTGCGCAGCTGATCCCGCAGGAGCTACTCGCGTCGACGAACCACGACGTCAAGCAGGTGCTGCGCGCCGCGCTGGCGAAGTCGCTTGGCGCGTGTCCCGAGCGCACGCTGTTTGTCATGGAGAACGTGCAGGTGCTCGACGACGCAACGCTTCCGGTGCTGGACACGTTTCTGGACCCACTGAACGGCCACCGCGCGCATTTCCAGCAGCATCAACGCGGCGGCAGTAGCAAGCTGCTCGATTCGACCCAGTCGGTGTTTCTCTTTCTGTACAAGGTCGAGCGCGCGGCGTTCGACGACACGGTAATGATGATGCAGGGCGACAATAGTCAAGAAGGCAAGCCAAAGCATGCGGTGGCGTGGCGAAACTTCCTCATGGCCAAGTGGACACGCAAAGAAGGACTTGCCGAGGAGTTCACGCCGCAGGCGTTTGTTGGACGCCTCACTGAGGGCGTGACGCTCTTTGCCAGCGAAGGAGATTCATCATCGGTGGATGCGGCTGGGCAACAACAAGAGGCGACGCGTACCTGGCAGCGCCAGTGTCTCGCGCATAAGTTGAATGACGCCGACAGCGAAGAGACAGCAGCAAATGACAGTAGCGACTTCAGGACACAAGTCGTCACGTTGGCGATGATCCCGGCGCTCGCGCTGCTCTACCGAGGAAAGGTCTGGACCCAGGAGACCGCGGTCAAGCGCGCCAGGCGCGGACCGATCAAGAAGAGCGCGAAGAAAGCCAAGAGTTTCAAGCGCGCGAGCAAGAAAACCAAGAAGAAGTATTGAGCAGGAGGGGATTCACGCCACTGACCACGTAATTATCAAGCAGTCATGCATTTGTCATTCGTTTTGTTTGAGTCACGCCCGGTGAGTGATGATGGGGTTATGATTCGTCTGGTGGACGGGATGTCGCGTGCTCGCCGTGGTGGAAGTTGGAGAGGAGACGGTGATACTGATGATTATGTAGAGAGAGAGAGCTGGCGCGCTGGTTGGCCTGGATATTGTAGCGGCATCACTGAACGAGAGAGGACGAGCTGGCGCCTTCTTCAATCGTTCATGTCTCTATGGATCAGAGCTTTTGCGAAATGGCTATAGAATATGACGGGATTCACCGACCGAACAGACTCAGAGACATCGAGTTGATGGCTTGTAGATTGGCTTGACGACGGTCACCATTCACGGAACACCAGCCAAATCACTTGAACAGCAGGTGCGAAAATCAATTGTGCACCCATGAGCCCATTTGATCTGTTAATCACAGGAAGCAAAAGCAAACTGACCGCCGCTTTCATTCACTAGCCACACGCGATCCATGTTCCATTTTGCACCAAAGAGCGACAGTCTGACCCTCTCTCTTTCGCTTTCGAAGCCGTCTTGTCTTCTGCAGACGCCTGCATAAGCCAACAACTACAGTACAGATGCGCAGCAATCACACCCGCATTGAAGTGTCAATGGATTAGCGTTATGCGCACTCGCCATGAAGATTGCTTTTCTCT
The DNA here is from genome assembly GCA_038050625.1 of Pythium sp. MPC-2022a. Classification (NCBI taxonomy): domain Eukaryota; phylum Oomycota; class Peronosporomycetes; order Pythiales; family Pythiaceae; genus Pythium; species Pythium sp. MPC-2022a. The sequence goes on from JALBZB010000406.1 coordinate 14,774, forward strand.
CATCGCGAGCGTGTCCAACGCCCCTTTTGGTTCATTCTCTCATCATCATCCATCGCATGCGGTTTGGCACCGAAAGTTTTGAGAGAGCAATCAGCGAAAAAAGTCAAAAGGTGTGTACTGTACGTATACTCCGGATGTTTGTGTTGTGCATGTCACGTTTGGTAACTGTATCTGTAGAAGACGTGCAACACAACCTACCCCTGCCTTGCAATTGAAACAGCTTTCTTTTTTTCTTTTTTAGGGACACCATGTCCCTTTATAAGGAATTACATAACTCAACAATCCCTTTTAAGGAGTTGCTGACTCCGAAACGGCGTAAAACAGTCCCACCCCGCTCGAATTGCTGCAGCTGTCTCTCACAAGCTGTATACCTTTTCTGTATATGTTCATCACGTTATCCGACATGCCATTTCACAGAAACAAACAACGGCAACACAAAGCAATAGAAGACAGCACACTCAGCAAGACGCCAGGAAGCCCACACACAGGCAAGCGAGCGCGTGACTTGCGGAGATGGCGCGCGAGACACCAAGAAGAGCGTGGCGCAGAGCTATACGCCGCTCGCTCATTGCGTCTGCGCTGCTGGTGGTGATGGCGTTTTCAGGCAACGATGCAGCGACAGCGCAGGATCAACCACAACAGCAACAACCGACCTCTTCGACTTCTTCAATTGTGGATGCCAAGGGGCTGGCGTTCGAGAGCGTCGAAGCATTCTGCGCATACCACTGCAAGAAGACCCATGTGGCGCACGTGTTCAAACGCCGCGCGAGTGAGTCCCAGTGCGACCTGCGCGTGTGTAGAGAGGGCGTGTGGAGAGTCGACCCCGTGGTGCGAAGGCGGCTGCTCGCTGCGCGCGAAGCAGGAGAAGAAGCAGAGGCGCGCGGGCTCGAGAGCGCAGAAGAGAGCGTTGTGGAAGGGAACGAGTCGGTCCAAGCGGCAGCGGTTGGCGATTCGTCTTCAACAGGTAGCGCCAGTGATGACGGGGATGACAAGATCGTGGAGAGCATCAATTTCATGTCCTGCCAGAGTGTGGCGCAGTCCGCGACGACGCTGGCGTTCGAGATGAGCAGTAAGAAGGAGCTGCGCAGCGTGTTTACAGGTTTCCATGGTGCGTTCTTCAAAGCCTTTGACGCGATGGTGACGAGCGCGAACGCGACGTACGACGCGTGCCAGCTGGAGTTTTTGCAGCAGAAGTTCCTGCCGACCGTTGATGAGACCAGTGTTGAGTCAGTGACGGCGTCATTCACGAACTCGGTGACAAATACTCAGGCTATGGAGGAAGAGGAGAAGAAGCCGATGCTGATCAAGCTGCAGGCGAACAACACGGACCAGCGCCAGTGTGTGGAAGCGATCAAGACGATCTGGACGAACGAGGATGAGTCCATGACGCCGTTCCTAAGCCGACAGGACCAGTCGACGTCCAGCTCCACCATCATGCTCGTGCACGTCAACTCGTCGATCGCTGAGCGCATCAATGCATTGGACTGCGTCACCAGCGTGCTGGAGCTGCCAGCGCTCCTCAAGCTCATGCCATTTGCACGAAGCGCGAGTCAGCTGAGCATGCAGGCGATGAAGGAAGCGCCTGCGCTGGAGATCCGACTCGTGAAAGGAAGTGACCAGCAGAAGGTGTTCAACCGTCTGCAGACCAGTTTCAAGAAGATCAACGGCATTGTAAACGTGTTTGAATTGCCAACTGAAGCCGAGCACCGTGCTCGCTCTGTGTACACCAAGGGGTTGGATGAACTGGAGACCTGGTCGCACGCGGTCGCGCTTATACTATCCGACTCGGAAGTGGAGTGGGTGGACGTCAAGTCCTCGACCAGCCAGTTCACGATTCGAGGAACTGTTTACGGGAAGGCGATGGGCATGCACCGCGAGGACGCCCACCGTCGCCTGGACGACTATGCGCAGAGCCTTGTTGGTGTCGATGGCGCCAAGAGTCAGGGCATTTTGGGGAACGATGTGATTGTCGGGATCACAGACTCTGGTCTGTACATCGACCATGACCAGTTCGACCAGGATTCGCGCAAGATGTACAATGCAGTCGACACGTCAGCGAGAAAAGTGATTTTCTACAACGCGTGGGCGAACAAATACGACGAATCTGCGGATATCACGTGCGGTCACGGCACTCACGTTGCGGGGATCCTGGCTGGAAGTTCGTTCAGCGGTAAGAACAAGAATCTCGGGATCGCTGAAGCAGCAAAGATCGCGTTCATGGACATTGGAGCGCAAGCGTCCTCGTGCATCGCCCAGTCTGGCTGCGCCGTGCAGCTCGCGACTCCAGCCGACGCCGGCGATTTACTGAAGTCGCAGATGGACGTCGGTGCAAAGATCTTTTCTTTCTCGTGGGGCACGCCTGGCTCGGACTACAGTTCGCAGGCGCGAGACTTGGATGCTTTCATTTACGCGAACCCAGATATTCTCGTGATTGTCGCGGCGGGAAACAGTGGTGAAAACTCGGCGAATGGGCAAGGAACGATTTCGTCTCCTTCCGGTGCGAAGAACGTCATCTCGGTCGGCGCGTCGCTGAACACTGCTGCGTCGTTCAAGGACTACCCTTGTCCTGACATCTTCAACCAGTACTCGGTCGCGTCGTTCTCGTCGGCGGGTCCAACCACTGACGGACGCATGAAGCCTGATGTCGTCGCTCCAGGTATGATTATCACGTCGAGCAAGTCGGAGGCTCCAGGCTCGACCACAAAATCGGCCGATACTTGCGATTTGCAGGGGACATCGCAGGCGACCCCAGTTGTGACCGGAATGGCTGTGCTGTTGTTCGAGTGGCTCCGTGACGGGTGGTGGAAAACAGGTCAGAAGAACACTGCTTACGGCATGACGACGATCCCCGCCGCGTTGCTCAAGGCGCTGATTATTCACAGTGGTGAATCACTGAAGAAGCGTCTTGCACCATTCGAGTCTGGCGCGATTTCGTGCGCTGGTATCGAACGGAGAGCCTGGAGTGTGACGTATCCGGACATGTACCAAGGCTACGGGAAGCCCAACATGTCGAACATCGCCGAGTTCGGGTCTACTAACAGTCTGCCAACGCTCTACTTCTTGCCGAACTCGACCGAAGGCAGCGAACCGAGTGTCGCACACGAGAAGGAGGTGAAGATCTCGTTCACGGTGCCTCGTGGTGTGGATCTGCGCGCAACTCTGGTATGGACTGATCCTGCTGGCTCCATTCGCGCGACGACGGCTCTCCAGCATGACTTGGATCTGACGGTGCAGATTCGCAACACTACGAAGACTTTTTCTCCACTCACAGCGAGCAACACGACAGGTCGCGATGAGAAGAACAATGTGGAGATGGTGCAAGTTTTGTACGACCAGCTTCTTGCAGCCGCCATGAGTGAAGCCAACAGTGCTGATTTGATTGGTGCGAATGGAGAGATCATTGTCGAGGCTGTGATTTATGGGCGAAGTGTGTTGTCTGCAAAGACGCAGGCATTTGCGTTCGTGGCGTCGTCTAGTGGCATTGGCTCCACCTCTGGAGGAACAACAAGCGATGCTGCAGCTTCGACCGATTCGGTATGGACGCCGTGGACGATTGGTGCTATCGCAGTTGGTGCGCTCGTGCTTTTGATGATCATCGCGTCTATTGTGCGCTGCAATACGCGACGAGCTCATCGCCGCGCATCGTTCCGAACGCCAATCGCTGGTGGGTATCCAGCGGGGGCTGGCCCTCCTGTAATTATGGGCCAAGTTGGCGGTGGCCACGGTCAGCAGTACTACGCACACAATACTCCTGCTGGTGGTATGCACCACGCAATTGGAGCTGCTCCTCCTCGGCAAGGTGGCTGTCCATACTGCCCGTTTGTGAATCAAGACCCTGTTGTAATGGTGAACCACGTGGAGAACATGCACGGCGGCGCTGGCGGTCCCGTGCCTGTGATGGAGGGCAACTTTGGCATGCCCGTGATGAACGGAGCCAACCAGCAGTTTACTCGCCACATTCCCGACCACGAGCGGTGTCCGTACTGCAACTTCTCGTCCCCAGACCCCGTGATCTTGGTCAACCACGTCGAGCACATCCACGGCCAGTAAGAAACGGTGGATACACGCAAGCCTCGAGTCTGAAGACGGAGGTGCTAAAGGCGTTGAAAACATAGCAAGACCCAGGAAATGAAAACAAACGCAATTATATATTTTGAAGGGCTTTAGGGAAAAGAATGTACAATTGGAATCCAGAAAATGTCGGCGAGCCACCACCAAATCAAACACGCCAGTGGCGAAAGAATGCCAGCGAGTGCAGAGAAGAACAGTGAAAGTGGGGAAAGAAATCACCAAGGTGAGCGTTGAGTTTTATAAAAATTGATTTTGCAAAATATATACGTCCTGGAAGAAAAACAGCCAATTACCACACAAGAAAGCTGCAATGGGAAAGTCGAAAAGAAGATCGTCTGCTTGTTTGCTTCTGAGCCAGCAAAGCTCGCATTTTGGTGCAACCAGCGCGGGACGACGACGGGTGCGTTGCGGTGCTTTTTCAGTGTTGAGACGACGCGAACGCCACTTTACCACAGTAGAAGATCCAGGGCATCCGTTCGTTCGTTCATCGACACGTTGTGGGCTACAAGAGTGCCAAGAATGTTGATGCGACACTGAAACATACAGTGCCCTACACAAGTTGATTTGTACTTGGAGATCTTGGTTGTAGACTGTAGATATCACATGGGTTGGCTTGGGATGTATGTAAGCGCTTTGGTAGTTTGACTGAGAGTCCTGTCGAAGTCAACATCGTGTCAGGTACATGTGCATGTACTGGTATAAGTTATCATTTGCACCAAACTTGGGAGAAATCACTTTTTGCTTTTTGAAATGCGCCGTTTTCTGTGTCAAATCAGGCAGTTCGCGACAACCACATGGTTCAGGACGCGGTGAACCAACACCACTTTATAAACCTCTTTAGTTCATATTTGTAAACCCTTACAAAATAGATACTACTTATAATATCAAGATTGATAACCTTTATTTTCTGTATGCACTCAATACAAAAGGATGACTCGCCTGTCCTATTGTTTTGTGCAAAAACGAGCCAGTATCTGCTCCAAATGCTCACTCCTCCTTAAATCAGTACTTGTCGATCCCTTTGGGCGATTCCATCCTTACATATACTGCTTTAATGGTAGGTACATCTTCTAGACAATCAGAGTGCACAAACGCCTTATCATTAATTTTCAACTTTTCACTAAACCTTGTTAAAGCATGCAATCATAATAATATGTAATAAACTGACCTCTATGTTAATCCCTTCCAGCAATTACACGCATCATACAAGGTAGAGCCTGCCAAGTCGTGAATCATTTTCGAAGGGCTCAGCTGGTGACGCAGACGAAGAATGCTGCATGGCTGAAGAGCGACAGAGCCATCACTCGGCCATCGCTCGCTCGCTGGCTCCACCCACAAGCTCAGCACCCGCCGACAACAGAAGAAGAAGGAAGGGCGACGAGCGAGTACTATGGCGGCCTCTGCACGCGAGAGCGCTCCGATTCCCGTGGTGGTGGCGCCACGCACGAGACCGCAGAGCCGCATCGCGCTCTCGAGTCTCAGTCTCAACACTAGCACCAAGACTAATGGCAGCAGCTTCCTGCCCTCGACCGGCGTTTCACGCAACAGCAACGCGAGCGTCCACAGTACGCAGCGCCTGTCGAACCAGTTGCGGCGCTTCATCTGCGGCTGCGGCGTGTTCTACGTCGCCATGGTCTGGTACTTGGGCATGTGGAGCAGCATGACGACCATACCCGTCCCAGCGATCACGAGCGCCACGAACAGTGTGGTTGAGGGGGCGAAGAAGAGCGCGCAGCTGATCCAGCTGTCCCCACAGGAGATGGCCGCGCGCGAGGGTCGCATGGCTCTGGAGATGGAGAAGCAGCAGCGACTGCAGGTTCAGTCGCGTATCCAGGTCTTTGAGGAGCCGACGACTACGCATCGCATGCGCCAGGAAGTGAATGATGATGCTGAAGCCAACGCAGATCCATTAGACGCTCACATCGTACTCACAGAAGCACCGCACGACGCTAAAGCTCCGCTTGTTACGGCTGCTGCTGGCGGTGATACCGCGACGCCCGATCCACCGGGCGCGCCATACAACCTGCTTTCTGAGCTCCAGCAGCAGCTCATTAACTTGCAACAGCCAACGCCCGCGCAAGCCACGACTAAGCCGCTGAAGGCGATGAGTCCGAAAGAGGCGTTCCACGCGCGTCTTGCGCAGGGTACGGCACTCACTGCTCAGCAGGCGACAGTTCTGCAGGCGCTCGACCAGGCAGCGCGGGCGGCGAAGGCACGCGAGGAAAAGCAGTTCGGCCCGACGCTGGACCCGAAGGACGTCATAGCGTTCGAGGAGGCGCAAGCGCACGCGCTCACGGTCAAGCACATGCCACGCGGCGAGACCCAGCGCCGCCGGCTCAAGTGCATCGGGTGGCGCGCGACCGAGAACTGCGACCCGGACGGCAAGCGCAAACCCGCGGCGGACCGCTCCTGCGTGCGCTTCGTGGACCCCGCGCAGTCCGGGTACTGCGAGGTAGAGGATCGCGACACGGGCGAGCGATTTCGCGTTATGACGCGCCAGTGCGACAGTCTGCACCCTCAGTCGCGCTTCCGATGCTTTGAGTCGTGGGACTTTTCCAACTTTGCCGTGCTCGCGAATAACGTCACGCAGGCTGCGATCACGAAGGTGCAGGCCGATAAAGCAGAAGCAACTAAGGCTACTAGTAGTGACCCTGCTGCTGACGAGACGAACGGCATCCTGATCGTGATCTATCCCAAGCTCATCCCGAGCGCGTTCGCGATCGTGCGCACGCTGCGGTCGCAGAACTGCGTGCTGCCGATCGAGTTCTGGTACAGGACGGATGAGCTGAGTCTCGACCACCCGACGCTCAAAGTGATCGAGCAGCAGTACGGACCCGTGGCGTTCCGTTCGATCGAGGACCAGCGCGCGACGGGCTTCGCAACCAAGATCTCGGCGATCCGCAACTCGCGCTTCGACAATCTACTGTTTCTCGATGCCGACAATTTCCCCGTGAAGGACCCAACGTACCTCTTTGAGCTGCCCGAGTTTAAGGAGCAAGGCGCAGTCTTCTGGCCCGACTTTTGGCACCCGGAGCACACGATCTTCAACATCCACAAGAACTCGCTGCTCTGGCAGCTCGTGGACATGGACTTTGTCGACATGTTCGAGCAGGAGAGCGGCCAGCTGCTGCTCAATAAAAAGAAGAACGCCGTGGCGCTCGAGCTCATGCAGTTCTACACGTTCCACCGGCCCAATCACTTTGAGAAGTTCCGGCTCGCGCACGGCGACAAGGACTTGTTTAGACTTGCGTGGCTCAAGACCAACACGAGCTTCCACTTCATCCAGCATCCGCCGGGGGTCGCGGGCAAGCTCCAGAACGAGACGTTCTGTGGGATGACGATGGTGCAGCGGGACCCCAAGGGCGACGTGGTCTTCCTGCACCGCAACGCCAAGAAGCTCACGGGCCGCAAGTTCAACTACGACAAGGACCTAAACCCTGCGATCACGTCGTCGACGGCGCTCCGGCTCAAGAAGTCCATGGAGGCCGAGGACCCGGCCGTGTGGTCGCACATGCTGCTCTTCAAGCCGACGTCCAAGCGCGCGGACTTTGCGATCGACATTTTTGAAGGCGCACCGGACTTCCCCGTGGGCCAGTGGTGCTACGGCAAGCGATCGCTTGCGACGCCGCACTTCAACGTGTTTGAGTTTGCCAAACTGCCGTTCGCGGATCTGGAGACCCAGATCCGAGCGCACGCGGTCAAGGCCACCGAGATGGTGCGCACCGCGAAGATCAAGGAGGCCGTGCTGCGAGACGGCGGACCGATGGTGTAGTAGTCAGTGGAGTGATAAGTTACAAATGGTATTAGAGTTTGTTGTTGTTTGTGAACCAGTGGTCTATATCTATTGTGTGGTCCTGGTCTGTCTGGGTACCTATGTACCTATGTACCTATGTACCTACAGTACCTAGGTCTCACTTCTTTATGAGAAGCTCCGTTGCCTCTTTGGCAAACTGGAGTAGCGTTGGCTCGAGGTCCTTGAACGGCCCCAGCGTTCCCCAGTCGACCGTTTTGAAGAGCCCGGACTTCTTCTCGCGCTTCTCGCCGTAGCACATGCCGGTCTCGGGAAACGTGTCGCCGCCGCCGTAGATGCCGATGTGGAAGTGCTCCTTCACGGCCGCGTAGCGCTCTGCTGAGCTGTTGCTACTGTTGCTGCTGATCGTTGGCTCAAAGGTCTGCAGCTGGTGCCACACGTGCACCTCATCGCCCTGCTCGGGCCGCGCGGTCTTGGTCTCACCCGTGAGCTTCTTGGCGTTGCGGTGCAGGAACAGCATGTCGCCCTTGGGGTCGAACTGCACCATGGTCATGCCGCAGAACACGCCGTTCACGCTCGTTTTGCCCAGGGAGCCCGGCGGGTACTCGATGAAGTGGAAGCTCGAGTTGGTCTTGAGCCACGCGAGCCGGAACAGGTCCTTGTCCCCGTGCAAGAGCTTGTACTTCTCAAAGAGACTCGGCGCGTGGAAAGCAAAGAGCTGCAGGATCTGCAAGGCGGCGGCGCTCCTGGGGCGGTTAATGAGCAGCTGGCCGCTCTCCTGCTCCATCATGTCCACGAACGGCGTGCCCACGAGCTCCCAGAGGATCGACTCGTGCTGGATACCGAAGATCGTGTTGCGCGGATGCCAAAAGTCGGGCCAGAAGACCGCGCCTTGCTCCTTAAACTCGGGCAGCTCAAAGAGGTACGTCGGGTCCCGCACGGGCACGTTGTCTGCGTCCAGGAAGAGCACATTGGTCAGGTTCGTGTACGCGACCGCGTACACTTTCGAGTTGAAGCTGGCGATCTGGGACTCCGAGATCCTGTGGAGAGTGACGGGGCTGTGGTCCTTGGTGAGCGAGCTGAGGATCGGACTGCTGGCGATGTTCGCGGCGTTCATCTCGCTCTCGAGGAACCACAACTCGACCGGCAGCGAGCAGTTGAACGCGCGCAACATGCGGATCGTCGCGTGCACGCTCACAAGCAGCTTCGGATACATCACCATGATGATGCCATTGCTGCCTTGTGCTTGTTCTCGCTTGTCTTGTACTGACGCTTGCTTGGCTTGCAGCTCGGCGGTCATGGTATTCACCGTCCGTTTAAAGTTGTCGAACTCGATCGCGTCGTTGCACCGGAACGTCCAGTTCTCCCGGAGCCCCTTGCACCGGAGCTCCATGACGCGCACCTCCTGGCCCGTGCGCTCGTCTTTCAGCAGACAGTAGCCCGAGGCGCCGGCGAGCACGGGCTTGTCGCACGGCAGGTCGTTCGCGGCCTCGCGCGGGCCGTTTGGGTCGCAGCCGCCAGTCTGGCGCCAGCCGACGCACGTGAGCTTGGGCTCTAGAGCTAATGCTAATGCGCTGCTATTGTCCGCATTGGGTGACGATGCCTTGGCTGCTAGCGCTGTATCTGTATCTGTACCTGCTGGTCCTCTAGCACCGCCACCGCTAGTCGTTGGTGACCGGATGAGCCGCTTGCCGTGCACTGCGAGCCAGTTACTGGAATCCGGGGGTAATATCCCTCCGCGCGCGTAGACCCACCAGAGCGCGAGGCAGACGACGTACGCGCCGAGGCCCAAATACACAAGCACCAGCTTGCGGCGCGCACACCTCGCCATGAACGACGCTTTGCTGACTTTGCCGCCTTTCATGGGTGAAGGCGGCTGTCGTAAGACTCGGGAGCTGGTGGTCGGCGAAGAGCTACTGCTGCTGCTGGCGGTGGCGGCGTCCTGGCTGACGACGACCATTGGCGGCGCCAGCGCCACGACGGACACGCGCAACGCAGCGACCATTTCTCTCTCGTCTCACCCAGATTCGTCTGATTTGTCCGATGTGGCAGGATTCAAACTGCGATACAATACCCAACAGACAGTTGGACAAGTACTGCAACGCGTAACTTGTCAGGAACGACCTGCGACTGGGACCACTGAGTTCAAGCCGCTATGGTAGTTTGGACAGCCGTGATGCAATGCGCGCCAGCTTTGGGCACGAAGCAGAATGCGGCGAGTGCGTGGAGGTGGCAGATAGGGAAGTGAGAAGGAGCGATGTCATCTGGAGTGAGGTGATTGTGGCGGAGACAGCAGCGTCCGCTGCATGCTCGCAATCACGACAATCGCCAGAGTGTCCAACGAACACGCGCGTGCGAGCAAATCTTGCCCAGCATTGCTCGATTTGGAAGGATAAAGGCTTGTGATACCCACTTATGCAGTATATAAAGGTTAGTTGCAAGTGATGTGTAGAATTATATTCGCATGATATTTGAGATAAAAAGGCTGTATAGAAACCTCTTAAAAGGGATCCCACTGTCTGACCGTGGCAACTTGTTGCTTGTTTCTTTATCATTTTACTCCGTCGAGGGTAGGGTCGACCGTTGTGGCTAAGCAACAAAACCCCGCAAGCCAATCAAACCAGTGGAGCTTGTCGTATGTGCGAACATCGAACATGCGTGTAAAAATCTGCACAACTTGCTATTAATAGTGGACTGTTACAATACGCACAGGCATTTGCAAAATCCATATGCATCTGTATGAGTTGTACTGAACGTTTGCTGGGTGGCTCTAAAGAGAGAGCAACACAGGTGTTTATAAATTGAGGACCATCGACCACAATAGAAAAGTGGACACGATGATCGTCAGTCCCTTGTGCGATAAGTCTGCAAGTATCTTTCTGCAGTTGTTTCCAGTCAGTTTGGTTGCTGAGCGCAATCGTTTTTGTTTGTAGCCAATCAAAACAAGGTGCTGGTATAAATCCCCTGTCTAATAGACTATTTGTTCGTTTGACATGGGTACACAACCTCTCCAGAAGCATAACATCTAATCCGAAGAGCTCCTTCCCGAACCCCAGGGCCCCAGAGCTCCGGAGCTCCTGTTCAGAATCTATGATACCAGTTAGTTGCAATCTGCAGCACTTGCTTCTTTTTATTCACTGGCATTAAATAAATTCATTTATTTTTACACACGACATGGTAGTGCACATATGAACCCTGACTCCCTCACTTGATCGAAGGTCGTGCACCTACTTCCTTCCTTCCTCAGATCGAAGCGAAGACCACGTTGCCTTTCTCCGGAAGGAGCGCTGCCCCCTCTTTCGCGAACGCGAGCGCCACGATCTCGATCCCCGGGAACTTCGTCTCGCCCCACGGGATCGTCTTGAAGTGCGCCTCTTCCGACGGGGATTCCTTCCCGTAGCACCACTGCGTGGCCGCGTACTGCGGTGCGCCGTTGTAGATACTCACTTTGAAGAAATTCTGGAGCTTCTCGTACTCGGAGAGTTCTGGCTCGGTCGTGTTCGTTAGGAGAACGGACTCGAGTGGGGATGGCGATGACAAGATGATGCTGGTCGTGGGGGTGGGGACGACAGTACTCGTCGCGTTGCTACGTGGCTTGGCGGTCACGTTGTTAGTATTCCAGGCGAACGTCTGGAGGTGGGTCCACATCTGCGAGTCGGCGTCTTTGCCCGGCACGGGGCGTCCACCGTTGAGCTTCATCGCGTTGCGGTGCAGGAAGATGATATCACCAAGCGGATCGAATTGCGCCATCGTCATACCGCAGAACTTGGACTGCACCAGGGAACCTGCGACCCCCGGCGGGGTCTGGATCATGTGGAAGCTTGTGTTCGTCTTGAGCCACGCGAGGCGGAACAGATCCTTGTCACCCCACGCGAGCTTGAGGTTCTCAAAGATACTCGGCCTTCGGAACGCAAAGAGCTCCAGCAACTCAAGCGCTGTCGCGCTCTTCCTCTTGTTGATCAGCAGCTGACCGCTCTCCTGCTCAAACATGTCGACAAAGTCCAACCCCAGCAGCTCCCAGAGCAGCGACTGCTTGTTGATGTTGAAAATCGAGTGCTTTGGGTGCCAGAAGTCGGGCCAGAACATCGCGCCTTTCGCCTTAAACTCTTTGGTGTTGAACAGACATGTCGGGTCCTTCACGGGCAGGTTGTCGGCGTCCAGGAAGAGCACATTCGTCAGGTTTGTGAGCAGAATCGCGTGCACTTTGGAGTTGAAGCCCGCGACTTGCTGCTCTTGGATCGCGATGAGCGACACTGGCGCGAATCTGGTTACGAGCTCGTTGAGAATCGGGTGCTGCGTTGCGTTTACACCCATCTCCGACACGAGATACCAGATTTCGATGGGGAGACTGCAGTTGTGAATCGCGCGCAGCGTGCGCACGCTCGCGTATGCGCTGACGAGCAGCTTTGGGTAGATCACCATGAGGATGCCTGAGGTGCCCTCTTGCGGCTCAGCTCCAGTCTCTTCCTGCATGGAGACCTGTGTATCTGAAGCAGCTCGTAAACGACTCTGTTGTTTGATCTGAACTGCTTCGTTATCGTTCTGGTTCGTGCTCTCTGCTGTAGGGATCACCTTGAAAGCCTGAGCCACAACAGCTTCGGTCTCTTCTCGAAAGTGCACAAAGTCGAGTGCCTGGTTACACGTGAAAAGCACGTCGGGGCGAATGCTCGTGCACGAGATCTTCATCACGCGCACCTCGGCGCCGGAAGTTCGGTTGCGCATCTCGCAGTAGCCTGACTGGCCGCCGTGGATGTGGAAGTCGCACGTCCGGTTGAAGCTCTGCAGCACGAACGTATTCGGATCACAGTCGTGCGTGTGACGCCAGCCTATGCACTCGAGCTCCGGGAGGTTTGCTGCCGCTTGACCCGCTGCTGTTGCGCTAGTGTCGAGTGTTTTCTGGTTGCCGCTCTTGCTCTTGGACGTCAGCAGTGCCAACATGCGGTTGAGCTTCTCGTCGTAGCCTTTCGGGAAGAGTGCGGCGAGCCCGCGGCCGTGCTCGCCCTGGAAGCACGTGCACCAGACAATGAACGAGACCGCGTAGATGCCGATGACCGCGAAGAGCAGCGAGAGCCGCAGGCGCCGCAGCCGCGGCGTTTGTGGCGGCGGTCCAGTGCGCCTGTGGGGACCATCGCTGCTGCTGCTTGTAGTGGGAGACGACGGGATGCGAACGCGCGGCGGGCTCCAGCTCAGCCGCGACGGATGCATGCTGTTCACGGACGACGACGACGCCATTGCTCAGGACACTTGCGGATCAGCGAATGAGCGATACTGAAGGAAGAACCAGGCACGGCGGCGCAGCGACTGCTTTGCGTGGTGTGAGGTACACTGCGCAGTTGGACACAGAGGGAGGCCGTCTCAGAGACAAAGACAGAGACAGATGCTTGCAGATGCGTGGCCGCTTGCTTCTCAATGGCGTACCCGCTGGAGCAATCGAGATATGACGATTGTCTGGCAAGTTCATTTTCATTCTCATATTTTCCCTTTGCACGTCAAAAATGTTCTTTTTGATCCCTATATCCACAAAATTATTTACCATGTCATCTTTCTGACTTTTTCAAATAGAGGACATATGTTGGTGTGTTGAATTCTGTGGATAAGAGTACGTAATTGCGTTGCTCTAGCGCAACGGAACAGTGGATGCAGAATGATTATGAAAAAAATTCATCTTCATCGCGAGCAATAATAATCGGCAGGAACGAAGAGCTTTACATCTCCTCGTGCAAATCGTGGTTGTGTGGAAGCGTCGAAAGACACCCGGGAAGTTCACGCCCTACCGACATAGCACCACTGATTGGGCCTCTGGCCCTTCGAAGGTACGCGGGGTGATCCTCGCCTCGGATCGTGCTCGTCGTCACCTTCCAGATGTTCAACGCGGCGTTCGTATCTCGATTCCACAGACTGGAACAAGTCGTACATCTGACCGGCCCGTGACGCAAGATCCTGCCGCTCCTGTACGGTCGAGGGTTCTCGCAGACTCGGAACGTCGTACACTCACCCTGTTCGCACACGCTGCACCTGCTGCTGGTGCGAAACTCATCGACCAGGTACACGTCGTAGCCCGCCTTCCGAATCATCGTCCTGAAGCCCTTGCCCTCGCCGGGCTTCGTGAACCTGTGGTGCTGCCTCTGGTCCCAATCCCCTATCGCGACAATCGTGTCTGCTCCGCTTCCGAACAGCTTCTTGAACCGCTTCAGGAGACGAGCTTCCGTTATCTGGCGACGCATGTAGCCTCCCAGCTTCAGCTTCCGGAAGATGTACTGGTTGTACACGGGGCTCAGACGCCTGTTCACCTCGTTCTTTTTCTCCACGTAGGCTTTGAAGCGCTCGAAGTTGATCGTCTTCCTGTTGTAGGCGCTCA